>OY787612.1:8411817-8708244 GCA_963678935.1 Umbilicus rupestris
GGACAAGTTCTATCCTGTAGCCAAGATCGCGCTACTCAAAAGGGAGTTGGCCGCACTTAGGCAGGGCGCAGGAGAATCACTATCGGAGTATTATGAGCGTTTCAGGGAGCTGGAGGCTAATTGCTACAATCACGGCCTGCCCCAGAATGTGCTGATAGAGAATTTCCTGAACGGATTGCTACCAATGGAGCTGAGATTATTGAATGCATGCGCAGGAGGCGACATTTGCAACATGTATCCAGAGGACGCGTGGCAGCTGATAGAAGACTCTGCTGGACAGGTAAGACATCAGCTAACACTTGAGAATAGTCGTGCTCGTTCTGTGCATCAGGTAGAAACAAGCGCTGAGATAAAGGAGATGAAGGCCATGCTGCAGAAGCTGATGCATGCGCAGGAAGCGCAACCAGCTGCGCCAAAGGCATGCGAATTCTGTACGTCCACTGAGCACAAAACCGATGCATGTCCCACACTTTTCGAGGAATCAAGAGACGACAATGCTCTAGGAGGATGGGATAATAGAGGGTCGCAGAGGCAGAATCAGCCGCGTTTTGGACTAGAACGCAAATGGGTTCAGATGGAAGGAGGACAACAATTTCCAGAGGCAGTCCGCGGAGCAGCGCGCACCACAGTAGATGCAACAAGCTGCGCCCTACAATCCACCGCGTCGCCGCGCTAACGCACCAGCGCAAAACAATCAGCAGCCGCGGCGATCCTTAGAAGATATCGTGGGGCAGCTAGCAGACACAGTGCGAAAGAATGATGAGAAGTATGACAAGAGCTGAAAAAGAGAGGATGCGCAACCTGCCTTCGCAAGTGATTCAGAATCCCAAGGGAGGAGTCAACGCAGTGACACTGAGGACTGGGCGCACAGTAGGAACAGAGCAGACCGCAAAGACGCCCGCGCAACCAGTTGCGCAAGCTCCAGCGCCAGCAGAGCCGGATGCGCAACCAGCAGCGCCAGCCACAAACCAGCAGGGCGAGGCGCCAGGTATGGCGCAATCAAAAGACAGACATGAATCGTACTAACATACCTGCACCTTTCCCTGTACAGGCACCATTGGCTAGGAAAGAAGCGCTTGATAAGGAGCTCTACGAGTTATTCAGTAAGGTGGAATTAAACATTCCCCTTATTGAAGCAGTTCGGCAGATCCCTAGGTACGCCAAGTTCTTAAAGGAGCTATGCACAAACAAGAGGAGGAAAGGCGAGTGCGCACAAGTAATGCTAAATGCGCAGGCTTCAGCAATCGTGCAACATAAGGTACCACCTAAATGCTGGGATCCAGGTACGTTCACTATCCCATGCACTTTAGGTAAGACCACAGTAAGCAACTGCGTCATTGCGCCTTGGACCACTAAAGCCTGCAGGTCTCACCATTCAACTAGCGGATCGGTCGTGCAAACAACCGACGGGCATGATAAAGGACGTCCTTGTCCGAGTAGGAGAGCTGGTGTTTCCAGCAGATTTCTATGTCCTAGAGATGGAGGGTGAGTCGATGATCCACGCGTCGTTGTGCGCGTCAAATTAATCCTTCCTTCTCCACTTAGTACACTAAGTCAGGGTCGATCCCACAGGGAGCAAGCAGACTCGTTCTAACTAGTAACCTACACTTACGAAAATTGGGGTATGAGTGATTGGGTTGCGCAGGTGCGCGAATGAACAGTAGTTAAAAGCAGAATTTGCACTAGACGTGCGCAGGCAGTAAAGATTAAGTACTATGACTATGAAAAGTATCGGTGCAGACAATCCTCTATGAATGTATTCCTTATCATCGACTCTAAACGTATATAGTTCGTTTTGCTGAAGTTAGTGTCCGATCAAGGCTTCCTAACATGTGCGCATGTTCCGATCAAAGTTCATGAGCTATTAATTCTTGAAACTAGTCTAAGCAGCTACGAATCCTGTCACAGTAGCAACTGATTATCCTAGCGCGTTACACCTAGTTGTCACCGTCAAGCTACCAACTAGTATAACATATAACAAACAAGTAACAAGAGTAAGATTGCGGTTCAAGGCTTCCCCTACTCATGCAACTAGCTGTCAACAGTGTGCACAGAATTAATACAAGCAACAAACTATGCATTAAGCACAAGTCTCAAAGGAAATACTCATAGAATCATGCCCAACCGATACAAAGCGTTTAGCTAGACATGCTAGTAGTAAACATCATAGAAATAGTAAATAACAGCTAAAGTATTCAAGAAAACAGTAACAAGCAGGTGCGTGCAGGTTGCTGTGTCTCGGCTGGCGCAGTCGGCTAGCGCAGGTCCTCGCAGTAGCTCGTGTGTTTTTCAATTCTGCCTCTCTCTCGTGTGTTGTGGTGTGTCTGTGTTCCTCTTTTCAAACCCTAGCCTTCCTCTCTTTATATACTGCTCATGAGGCTCAAGGACGGCCTTGGCAACTTCCAAATCCGATGGTGTCAAGATTTGGAAACACCAATATCCTGCGCATGGCGCACTGTGCACATTGGTTCGCGCAGTCGGTCTGCGCACCGTAGTCTTACTCTGCCACTTCCTATCATGTTTGCGCTGCCAGCTCCGCAGGCTGTGTGTTGCGCTCTTCAAACACTGCCTATTAGCACATATCCAACTTAGGCCCTCGTTTCGCCCTGGAATACGAAAACACCGGAAACCAGTAATCTTGTACACAAAATAATGAAACAAGCATAGTGTTAGGATCTAATTAGAGCATATAAATAGGCTCTATCAGTCGAGCAAAGGAAGTGCGCAGATCCTATTAGGCAGACCATTTCTGATGACAGCGCGCACAAAGATTGACGTGTGGAGGGGTACGCTCTCAATGGAGGTCGATGGCGAGGAAATTCACTTTAACATATTTAAAGGGATGCAGCACCCTCATGAGGACGCCACAGTGCACGCGTTGGACAACATAGACGACTTGGTTGCAGATGCGCAATGTGCGAGCGCAGCAGAAGGACCTGAGCCGCTGATACAGGCAGAGATGGAGGCACACGAGGATGAGCTGAGCAGTGCCGAACCAGTATCCAGACAGGTACACGATATAGTTAATGTCTGCACTGCTAATAAAATCTTGCCCTCTATTGAACAGGCACCCAAGGTCGAGCTGAAGCAGCTCCCTGAGCACCTCAAATACATATTCTTGGGAAATGAGGACACCCTACCGGTAATCATAAAGAAAGGATTAGAAGACGAGCAGGAGGCGCGATTACAAGAGGTGCTGCGCAAGAACCAGCGCGCTATAGGATGGACACTTGCTGACTTGCTGATCGCGCGTCGTTGTACGCGTCAAATATAATCCTTCCTCTTCCACTAGTACAGCGGTTAAGTAAGGGTCGATCTCCACAGGGAGCAAGCAGTTCAGTTTTAGCCAGTAACCTACACTTACGAAGATTGGGGGGTGAGTGATCGGGGTTGCGCGATGCGCAAGTAACAGTGGTATCGTAACGCAGGAAATTGCACTAGACGTGCACAGGCAATAGAGATTAAGTACTATGACTTATGAGAAGTATCGGCGCAGACAATCCTCTATGAGTGTATTCCTTATCATCGACTCTAAATGTCTATAGCTCGATTTGCTAATGTTAGTGTCCGATCAAGGCTTCCTAACATGTGCGCATGTTCCGATCAAAGTTCATGTGCTATTAATTCTTACACTAGACTAAACAACTACGAATCCGATCAAGGTAGTAATTGCCTAACCTAGCGCGTTACTCCTAGTTGGCACCGTCAGGCTATTCAACTAGTTTAACAAACAACAACAAGCAACAAGAGTAAGATTGCGGTTCAAGGCTTCCCCTACTCATGTAACAAGCTGTCAGTAATGTGCACAGAATTAATATAAGCAAGCAAGCTATGCATTAAGCGCAAGTCTCAAAAGGAAATGCTCATAGATTCATGTCCAACCGATACTAAGCGTTTAGCTAGACATGCTAGTGATAAACATCATAGAAATAGTAAATAATAACTAAAGTGTCCAAGAAAACAATAGCAAACAATGCGTGCAGGTTGCTGTCTTGGCTGGCGCAGATCCTCTCAACAAGCTCGTGTGTTTTCCAGTCCTGCTGCGCAGTGCCTCCTGGGTGTACGAATTGTGAGTCCTGAGAATCGTCTGTGTGTCTCCTAACCCTAGCCTCCTTCTCTTCTTTATATACTGCTCAGAGGCTCACTCTTGGCAACTTCCAAATCTGGTCGTGTCAGGATTTGGAAACACCAACATCTGCGCCTGGCGCACGGCATCTGCTTAGCGCAATCGGTTAGCGCACCGAGGTCGACTCTGCCAATTTCTTCTGTTTGCGCCGCTAGCTCCGCAGGCTGTGTGATGCGCGTCCTAAACGCTGCCTGTTAGCGCGTATCCGACTTAGGCCCTCGTTTTGCCCTGAAATACAAAAACACTGGAAACCAGTAATCTTGTACATAAAATAATGCAAACAAGCACAGGGTTATGATCTAAATAATGCATATAAATAGGCTCTATCACCTGCGCGGAGTGAGCCCGGACGTCTGCATGCATAGGATTCTATTGGAAGATGGTGCCAAACCATCCAGGGAGCCTCAGCGCAGATTGAACCCGAATATGATGGAGGTGGTACAGAAAGAGATCCTAAAGCTGCTTGACGCAGGAGTCATTTACTTAATCTCTGACAGCAAGTGGGTGAGTCCAGTGCACGTTGTGCCGAAGAAAGGAGGAATCAAAGTAGAGGAGAATGCGCAGGGCGAGCTTGTTCCCAAGCGCATGCAAACTGGATGGCGCATGTGCATAGACTACAGAAAGCTTAACGCAATCACGCGCAAGGATCAATTTCCGCTGCCCTTCATGGACCAGATGCTAGATCATTTAGCGGGGAAGCTATACTTTTGCTTCCTGGACGGGTACTCAGGGTACAATCAGACACCCATTGCTGCGGAGGATCAAGAAAAAACTACGTTTACCTGCCCATTCGGTACGTTTGCATTTCAGCGCATGTCATTTGGGCTGTGTAACGCGCCAGGTACGTTCCAACGTCTAGTCATGAGCATCTTTTCTGATATGATTAGAATATGCATAGAGGTGTTCATGGATGATTTTACTATGTACGGAGGTACCTTTGACGCATGCTTGATTAATCTTGATAAGGTCTTAGTGCGCTGCATTGCAAAAAACCTAGTACTCAATTATGAAAAATGTCATTTTATGGTATCACACGGAGTAGTACTAGGACATATTATCTCGCAGGAGGGGATCAAGGTAGATAAGGCCAAAATTGATCTTATTTCTAATCTGCCTTATTCCACTAACATGCGCGATGTGAAATCATTCCTTGGGCATGCTGGGTTTTACAGGCGTTTCATAAAAGATTTTTCTAAGATTTGTATACCCCTGTCTAACCTCTTGCAAAAGGATGTGTGTTTCGAATTCACTAATGAGTGCAGGGCTGCGTTTGACAAGCTGAAGGAGGCGCTGACGAGTGCGCCAGTGATGTGCGCGCCAGACTGGAGCCTGCCGTTTGAACTGATGTGTGACGCAAGTGACTATGCAGTAGGTGCAGTCCTGGGACAGCGCGTGGACAAGAAGCCGCATGCTATCTATTATGCATCGCGCACACTGGACGCTGCGCAGAGGAACTACACCACCACGGAGAAGGAACTTCTGGCAATCGTGTTTGCACTGGAGAAGTTCCGCGCATATGTTCTAGGCGCCAGAGTCATCGTCTACATAGACCACGCAGCAATCCGTTACCTGATGTCCAAGAAAGAGACTAAGCGGCGCCTGATGCGCTGGGTGCTTCTACTTCAGGAGTTCGACTTGGAAATCAAGGACAGGTGTCAGCGCACAGGGGGAATATCAGTGCGCAATGAGATGCCGCAGACGCCAATACTAGTGGATGAAGTATTCGATATTTGGGGGGTTCACTTCATGGGGCCATTTCCTCCATCTTCCGGATATGAGTATATATTGGTCGCGGTGGATTATGTCTCCAAATGGGTTGAGGCTAAGGCCACCTGGAAGGATGATGGTAAGACGGTCGCTGACTTTTTGAGAACTAACATCTTTTGCAGGTACGGGGTGCCTAAGGCAATCATAAGCTACCAGGGGACGCATTTTTGCAATAGGATAGTGGCGCAGGTATTCAAGCATTATGGAGTGCGCCACAAGACGTCCACCGCTGCCCACCCTCAGACGAATGGCCAAGCCGAGGTTTCCAACCGATAGATCAAGCGCATCCTGGAGAAAACTGTGAGACCGTCGCGCAAAGACGGGAGCCAGCGCCTTGACGATGCGCTATGGGCATACAGAACTGCACATAAGACACCGATTGGGACTTCACCGTTTCGGTTGGTTTATGGAAAAGCGTGCCATCTGCCAGTGGAGTTGGAACACAAGGCATACTGGGCATTGCGCGTTTGTAATCTGAACCTAGACGAGGCTGGTAAGGAGCGCGCATTTGAGCTAAGCGAGTTAGAGGAGCTGCGCCTAGATGCATATGAGGGGCTGCGCGACTACAAGGCACGCACAAAGGCATTTCACGATAAAAACATCCTCAGAGGCACCTTTGAGCCAGGAGACCAGGTACTATTATTCTCCTCGCGCCTAAAGCTCAATCCTGGGAAGCTGCGCAGCAAGTGGACGGGACCATACACGGTTACCAAGGTTTTCCCTTACGGAACAATCGAGTTAGAAAACGAGCACCAGCATCGTTTTCAGGTCAATGGGCAGAGAGTCAAAAAGTATTTAGGAAAACCTTGGGATGACACAGCACGCGAAGTTGACTTGGCAGAGCCAGAAATAGAAGATGCGCAGGTTGCTGCGCTAGAGTCACCACGAGATGCACCTGAGGGAGAACTGGGAACTATTGCTCATATTTCTTCTCCCTCATTAACTAACCTCGTTACTATTGATTTGTTACATGATATTAACCATGCTGACCACCCTTCCGATCCTCTGCGCAGGACTAAGAAGAACGCAACGCGCACACGAGAGCGGGGACACTCAGGAGCAAGTGTGGGGGGGGGGGGGGGGTCACTGGCACACTTTTACACGTTTTTATAAGTTTTTTTTAGTGTTTTTAGCTAGTTTAGGACTTGCAGTTTTTCTTAGTCGCGCAGCAGTACATAGGTCAGTGCGCAAATTCAGTGCGCAGAACAGATGCGCCAGACAGGGGGTATAAAAGGCAAGGCCTTAAGAAAAATTTCAGTATTTTCACATTCGACCGGTGCAAGAAAGCTCCTGCCCTCAGCCTCCGCTCACCATCCGGCAATCAACCAGGCCTCCGTTCAGAAAGATTTGAAGAGCTTACCGTCGCACACACACCAGGTAACCCTTCCCTTCAGTTTGAGCCGATTTTTGGATTTTTGGATTTTGGATTTTTGGGCATTTGTTGAGCTTTGACTGTAGTTGACCAGAGGAATAGCAGCGCACCATGAGGCCCGCAGAGGATCAAGAGACCCCAACGTCATTCGCCAGCAAATATGACGCCTTCATGAGACTGGAGATGCACGGGACCCCGTACATCAGCAGGGACTTCCTGCGCGAAGTCGGGTTGGAGGAGCTGATTGTGGAGAAGCTCGTGCTGGCGGGCTGGGAAGCGCTGTTGGAGATCAACAACGCAGCTGATAAGGAGATCAACAGAAACTCCTGACTATGTGTTTGCTGCGATGACTATATGTTTTTCTTTCTTATGTTCTTTGTTTTGCTTGCATGCATGTGTGCGCTCTCCGTTGCGCTTGAGCATGAGTCGTGGGGACACGTCTCTGTTTAAGTGTGGGGGGGGGGGGGGGTTACATTTACATTTCACTTTTTTTTTAGCTTTGTAGTGTAGCTTAGTTTAGTTGAAGGGAATAGTAGCAGTGGTGCGCTAGTGTGCGGATTGCGGACACTTTTCGTCTTGTATTGCCCTATTCATTTTGCATGCGCTGCTATCAACTGTTTAGTATATTTTTTAGATTTTTCTGCTCCTTTTAGTTGGGATATACAGGGGATGTGGAGTTGACAGAAAAGCTCTAGAGAGGCGGTTAGTCGTTTTTGCTTCAAAGGTAAGGTATATGGGTGAGAGCGCTAGTGGAGGCCGGTGCTTCGCGACCTTCGGAACAATAGAGCGCGCTCAGCCACGCAGATGCCGAAGGCGGATACCCAAAGCGTGGCGAGGTGGGAAAACAGACCACCTTTCCTCTGGAAGTCGAGCTAGGGAAGGCGGGCGCGGGTGTAAACGCGTGCGCTGACCAGCGCAAATAGATCAAGGAGGGAGAGCGGAGCGTTGTTCCATAGCTGCTATCCGGAGGCCGCGACTGGAACCGTTCTAGGAACATAGGAACTGTAGATAAAGCTGTACAAAACGAAAAACACCAGCAGATGATATGCGCTAAAGAAACCAGCATGCGCACAACTCCGTACCAGCATGCGAAAGTTCACAAGAAAATCATCAAGAAGGCTCGAGTTCCCACGAAGTGCGCGGAAGAATCACGCACCGGAAGAAACTTGCGCTATTAACCATATACCCGTATTCGAAGTAAAGATTAACAACCCGGAGCCTATGAAAAGCTATCTCCCAGCCATCCGAAATAATCTCCATCCCAGCTGAGAGGTAACGAATTTCGGAATTGTAATACTAAGCTGTTGCAGGCAGATGCGCGCAGGTGATAGAGCAGCGCAAGGTGAACGGTTGTGCAGATCGCGCCAGAGTGCAAGACTGTGCGCTAGACTCCAGGGAGGGAATTGTATCCGTGCTTGAGTGCTTGTTCGGGACGAACAAGAGCAAGTGTGGGGGGTTTGATAGAGCCTATTTATACGCGCTATTTAGATCCTAACACTATGCTTGTTTGCATTATTTTGTGTACAAGATTATTGGTTTCCGGTGTTTTTGTATTCCAGGGCAAAACAAGGGCCTATGTCGGATACGTGCTAATAGGCGCGTTTAAGGAGCGCCACACACAGCCTGCGGAGCTAGCAGTGCAAACTGGATAGGAAGTGGCAGATTCAGAGTACGGTGCGCTAACCAACTGCGCTAACCAGCATGCGCAGTGAGCCATGCGCAAGATATTGGTGTTTCCAAATCTTGAACACCATAGGATTTGGAAGTTGCCAAGATTGTCCTCATGAGCAGTATATAAAGAGAGGAAGGCTAGGGTTTGAAAAAGAGAGAAAATATCGAGGAGAGAGAGCCAGAACTGAAAAACACACGAGCTGCTGCGAGGACATGCGCTAGCCGACTGCGCGAGCTGAGACACAGCAACCTACACGCACCTGCTTGTTACTGTTTCCTTGGATACTTTAGCTTTTATTTACTATTTCTATGATGTTTACCACTAGCATGTCTAGCTAAACGCTTTGTATCGGTTCGGCATGATTCTATGAGTATTTCCTTTGAGACTTGTGCTTAATGCATAGTTTGTTTGCTTGTATTAATTCTGTGCACACGGTTGACAACTAGTTGCATGAGTAGGGGAAGCCTTGAACCGCAATCTTACTCTTACTACTTGTCTGTTATATGTTAAACTAGTTGGTAGCTTGACGGTGACAACTAGGAGTAACGCGCTAGGATAATCAGTTGCTACTGTGACACGATTCGTAGCTGCTTAGACTAGTTTCAAGAATTAATAGCTCATGAACTTTGATCGGAACATGCGCACATGTTAGGAAGCCTTGATCGGACACTAACTTCAGTAAATCGAACTATAGACGTTTGGAGTCGATGATAAGGAATACATTCATAGAGGATTGTCTGCACCGATACTTTTCATAGTCATAGTACTTAATCTCTATTGCTTGGGCACGTCTAGTGCAATTCTGCTTTTAACTATTGTTCAATCGCGCACCTGCGCAACCCAATCACTCACAACCCCAATTTTCGTAAGTTGTAGGTTGCTAGTTAGAACGAGTCTGCTTGCTCCTTGTGGGATCGACCCTGACTTAGCCGCTATACTAAGTGGAGAAGGAAGGATTAATTTGACGCGTACAACGACGCGCGATATCAGCGTGCTAGAGTATTTAGCGCCAAAGGGGGCAAACCTGAGCGTAAGTCCACCATCAGGGTGGAAATTTGGAGATTCTATCCCCCCTCTCCTCAGTCTGCGTAGGCCGCCTCAAGGGTCTCCCAGCGAGCAGCGCAAGCCAGCCAGCTCTCCTGCCCAATACCCGGTCCATTCAGCAGTGCCCACCCCAGCAATAGACCCGGTAACAGCACCAGCAGCACCCCCTGCGCAGCCTTCTCTACAGAGGTCCTCTGAAGGTACTCCCATCATAGGTTCGAGCTCAGATTCACTATGGGACCCTATCCCGGTGGACGATCTCGTGACCCAGCCCGCAGCAGTTTCCGTCGTGCCGCCCGCCTCTAGTTCAGAATATGCGACAGATTCCACAGATGAGGAGGCGCAAGGATCCGCGGCTGAGTCCAGCTCCGAAGATGTCTAGGGACGCAGGGAGGGCGCTCATTTCTTTCGGGTGGTTTCTTATCTTTTTTGAAAACTATTGCTCGATGTTATATTGCTATCCTGTGCTGAACATTTCGTAAACTCCTGACTATGTCTTTGCTGCGATGACTATATGTTTTTCTTTCTTATGTTCTTTGTTTAACTTGCATGCATGTGTGCGCTCTCCGTTGCGCTTGAGCATGAGTCGTGGGGACACGTCTCTGTTTAAGTGTGTGGGGGGGGGGAGCGTTGCATTTACATTTCACGTTTTTTGAGCTTTGTAGTGTAGCTTAGTTTAGTTAAAGGGAATAGTAGCAGTGGTACGCTAGTTTGCGGGTTGCGCACACTTTTCGTCTTGTATTGCCCTATTCATTTTGCATGCGCTGCTATCAACTGTTTAGTATATTTTTTTCATTTTTTTCTGCTCCTTTTAGTTGGGATATACAGGGGATGTGGAGTTGACAGAAAAGCTCTAGACAGGCGGTTAGTCGTTTTTGCTTCGGAGGTAAGGTATATGGGTGAGAGCGCTAGTGGAGGCCGGTGCTTCGCGACCTTCGGAACAATAGAGCGCGCTCAGCCACGCAGATGCCGAAGGCGAATACCCAAAGCGTGGCGAGGTGGGTGATAGAGGCTATTTGTACGCATTATTTAGATCATAACCCTATGCTTGTTTGCAATATTTTATGAGCAGGATTACTCGTTTCTAGTGTTTTTGTATTACAGGGCAAAACGAGTCCTTGAGTCGGATACGCGCTAACAGGCAGCGTTCTAGGAGTGAGAGATCCGCCTGCGGAGCTAGCAGCACAAGCAGAAGAGAAGTTGGTGAGAGTCGGTAGCGGTGCGCTAGCCGATGCGCTAGCCGAATGCCGTGCGCCAGGCGCAACATCCAGTGACCAGATTTGGAAGTTGCCAAAGGAGAACTTCCTGGGCAATATATAAACAAAGTAAGTCTAGGGTTTCAAGGGAGAGACATCACAGCCGTCATTGGACAACGAACATCAGAGAGAGCGGCAACACTGGAAAACACACGGACTTGTTGAGAGGATTTGCGCCAGCCGACTGCGCCAGCCGAGAAGACAATCTGCACGCACTGTTGCTACTGTGTTTCTCAGACATATTAGACCTTATTTACTATTCTATGATGTTTATTACTAGCATGTCTAGCTAAACTCTTAGTGTTGGTCGGGCATGAATCTATGAAGTATTACCTTTTAGACTTGAGCTTAATGCATAGTTTATTTACTTGTATTAATTCTGTGCACACTGAGACAGTTAGTTGCATAAGTAGGGGAAGCCTTGAACCGCAATCTTACTTGTGTTGCTTGCTTGTCATATGTTAAACTAGTTGCATGAGTAGGGGAAGCCTTGAACCGCAATCTTACGGTGACGACTAGGAGTAACGAGCTAGGGTAAGCAGTTGCTACTGTGACATGATTCGCAGCTGTTTTAGTCTAGTTCTAGGATTAATAGCACATGAACTTTGAACGGAACATGCGCACGTGTTAGGAAGCCTTTACCGGACACTAACCCGAGTAAAACACAAACTATAGACGTTTAGAGTCGATGATAAGGAATGCACGCATAGAGGATTGTCTGCCCAATACTTCTCATAGTCATAGTATCTAATCTCTACTGCTTGCGCACGTCTAGTGCAATTTCCTGCGTTACGCTAGCTACTGTTCATTTGCGCATCGCGCACCCCAATCTCACACAACCCCCATTTTTAGTGTAGACGACAGGATTGAAGACTGAACTACTTGCTCCCTGTGGAGATCGATCCTTACTTAACCGCTGTACTGGTGGAAGAGGAAGGATTATATTTGACGCGCACAACGACGCGCGATCAAATTTTGGCGCCGTTGCCGGGGAGCAACACAGCTAAGTCTTTAGTCTGAGTTTTTTTTATATATAGTAATTCTTTCAGTTTGTTTTGTTTTCGTTGTTGTTTCTGACAGCGTGCATTCACATCAGCCTGCGCAACCTTGAAACAGTTGCGCTGCGCAGATTCTAGTTGCGCACTGACAGCCGCAACAACATTAGTTATCTTTTAATTTCATTTTTCTTGAGATTCGGAACAGGTTATGGAGGATAACAGTGTCGTAGGAGACAACTTGGGGGACAGAACCCCAGAGGAAGCAAGGGCACATAACCGCGCAGCCCTGTTCAGAGAGGAAGTGCAGCGCGAGGTTGAAGCAAGGAGGGCCGCTGAAGTGTATCATGCGCCACCCGTGCAACAAGCCGCGCGACGCAGAACAGTGCGCGAGATGTCGGCCCCTATCACTGTTAACCAGCCATGGTGCATCGTGCTTCCACCAGGCGGTCATTTTGAGCTAAGGAGCTCGCTCATCCATCACATGCCCAAGTTCCATGGGATGAACAATGAAAATCCAGTCAAGCATGTGCGAGAGTTCCTAGTCATTTGCGAGAACATGAAGACCGAAGGGGAGAGTGATGAGGCGCTGAAAATGAAGGCATTCCCATTTTCATTATGTGATACAGCTAAACACTGGCTAATGAATTTACCTGCAGGATCTATTCACACATGGGAGCAGCTGCAGAAGAAATTCCTAGATAAATTCTATCCAGCAGCAAAGATTGCGCTGCTCAGAAGGGAACTGGCCGTGCCAAGGCAGAGCGCAGGGGAGTCTCTGTCAGAATACTATGAACGTTTCAGGGAGCTAGAAGCCAACTGCTACAATCACGGGCTTCCCCAGAATGTGCTGATAGAGAACTTTCTAAATGGACTGCTGCCCATGGAGCTGCGACTACTGAATGCATGCGCAGGAGGGGACATTTGCAACATGTACCCAGAGGATGCGTGGCAGCTGATAGAAGATTCTGCTGGGCAGGTAAGACATCAATTGACGCTTGAAAGTAGCCGTAATCGTTCTGTGCATCAGGTAGAAACAAGCGCTGAGATCAAGGAAATGAAGGCCATGCTACAGAAGCTGATGAGTGCGCAGAGCGCACAACCAGTTGCACCAAAGGTATGTGAATTCTGCAGGTCCACTGAGCACAAGACAGACGAATGCCCAACACTTTTCGAAGAGACTGGAGATGTCAATGCTCTTGGAGGATGGGACAGCAGAGGACCGCAGAGGCAGAATCAGCCGCGCTTTGGGCTTGCCGCAAATGGATTCAGATAGAAGGAGGAGAACAATTTCCAGAGGCAGCCCACAGATCAGCGCGCACCACAGCAGACGCAACAAGTTGCGCCCTACAATCCGCCGCACCGCCGAAATGACGCACCAGCGCAGAACAACCAACAGCCGCGGCGTTCCTTGGAAGACATCATGGGGCAGCTAGCAGATACAGTGCGCAAAAATGACGAAAAATATGACAAAAGGTTCGAGTCCATAAAAAAGCAGCTATCACAAATAGCAACCACGGTGTATGAGCTGAAAAAGAGCGATGGCAACCTGCCTTCGCAAGTGATTCAGAACCCTAAAGGAGGAGTCAATGCAGTGACACTGAGGACTGGGCGCACAGTAGGAACATAGCAGACCGCACAGGCGCCCGCGCAACCAGTTGCGCAAATCCCGGATCCAGCAGATCAGAATGCGCAACCAGAGCAAGATGCGCAACCGGAAGCGCCAGCCACAGACCAGCAGGGCAAAGCGCAAGGTATGTCTCACTCGAAAAACAAGGACAAAAATGGTACTAACATACCTGCTCCGTTCCCTGTGCAGGCACCACTGGCGAGAAAAGAAGCGCTGGACAAGGAATTATATGAGCTATTCAGCAAGGTGGAAATCAACATACCTCTCATAGAAGCTATTCGACAGATCCCCAGGTATGCGAAGTTTTTAAAAGAGCTGTGCACAAACAAGCGAAGGAAAGGTGAATGCGCACAGGTAATGCTAAATGCGCAGGCCTCAGCGATCGTGCAACAAAAGGTACCACCCAAGTGCCGAGATCCAGGTACATTTACTATCCCATGCACGCTAGGTAAGACCACAGTGAGTAATTGCATGATCGATTTAGGCGCATCCATCAATTTGCTACCTTATTCTCTATATACGACATTGCGCCTTGGACCACTTAAGCCTGCAGGTCTCACCATTCAGCTAGCAGACAGATCGTGCAAACAACCTGCAGGCATGATAGAAGATGTCTTAGTTCGCGTAGAAGAGCTGGTCTTCCCAGCAGATTTTTATGTGCTCAAAATGGAGGGTGAATCAAGCGCCAGCAGTGCGCAAATCCTCCTAGGCAGACCATTTCTGATGACTGCGCTCACGAAGATAGACGTATGGAGGGGCACGCTCTCCATGGAGGTAGATGGCGAAGAAATCCATTTCTACATATTCAAGGGGATGCAGCACCCACATGAGGACGCTACCGTGCACGCGATGGACAACATTGACGATTTAGTCACAGAAGCGCAGTGTGCGAGCGCAACCATAGGACCAGAGCTACTGACACAGGCAGAGCTGGAGGAGCAAGAGGAGGAGCTAAGCAGTGCTGAACCAGCACCCACACAGGTACTTGATATAGTTCATATTTGCACCGCTAACAAAATCTTGCCCTCTATTGAACAGGCACCCAAGATCGAACTGAAGCAACTCCCAGAGCACCTCAAGTACATTTTCTTGGGAGATGAGGACACCCTGCCAGTGATCATCAAGAAGGGATTAGAAGAAGAGCAGGAGGCGCGCTTACAACAGGTACTGCGCAGGAACCAGCGCGCTATAGGCTGGACTCTTGCTGATCTGCGCGGAGTGAGCCCAGACGTGTGCATGCACAGAATTCTGTTGGAAGATGGTGCCAAACCATCCAGGGAGGCTCAGCGCAGGTTGAATCCAAACATGATGGAGGTAGTGCAAAAGGAAGTCCTGAAATTGCTTAGCACAGGAGTCATCTACCCAATTTCGGACAGCAAATGGGTCAGCCCGGTGCATGTTGTGCCAAAGAAAGGAGGAATCACAGTGGCAGAGAATGCGCAGGGCGAACTAGTTCCCAAGCGCATTCAAACTGGCTGGCGCATGTGCATCGACTACAGGAAGCTGAACGCTGTCACGCGCAAGGACCACTTCCCGTTACCCTTTATGGACCAGATGCTGGATCGCTTAGCAGGTAAGCCTTATTTTTGTTTTCTGGATGGATATTCAGGGTACAACCAGATACCCATAGCTGCGGAGGATCAAGAGAAGACCACATTCACATGCCCGTTCGGTACGTTTGCGTTTCGGCGCATGTCTTTTGGGCTGTGCAACGCGCCAGGTACATTCCAACGCTTAGTCATGAGCATTTTTTCTGATATGATTGGAATATGCATAGAAGTGTTCATGGATGATTTCACTGTATATGGGAGTACCTTTGATGCATGTTTAACTCATCTAGATAAAGTTTTAGCGCGCTGCATCTCTAAGAATTTAGTGCTCAATTACGAAAAATGTCATTTCATGGTCACGCACGGAGTAGTACTAGGACATATCATTTCAGAGGAGGGTATTAAGGTAGACAAGGCTAAAATAGATCTCATTTCTAATCTACCTTATGCCACCAACGTGCGCGACGTGAAATCATTCTTAGGGCATGCTGGGTTTTACAGGCGTTTTATTAAGGATTTCTCTAAAATTTGTATACCCCTGTCTAACCTGTTGCAAAAAGATGTGTGTTTCGATTTTACTGATGAGTGCAGGGCGGCGTTCGATAAGCTGAAGGAAGCGCTGACCAGTGCGCCGGTGGTGCGCGCACCAGACTGGAACCTGCCATTTGAGCTGATGTGTGACGCAAGCGATTACGCAGTGGGTGCAGTCTTGGGGCAGCGCGTGGACAAGAAGCCGCACGCCATTTATTATGCATCGCGCACGCTGGACTCTGTACAGAGGAACTACACCACCACGGAAAAGGAGCTTCTGGCAATTGTATTTGCGCTGGAGAGGCTATTTGTACGCATTATTTAGATCATAACCCTATGCTTGTTTGCAATATTTTATGAGCAGGATTACTCGTTTCTAGTGTTTTTGTATTACAGAGCAAAACTAGTCCTTGAGTCGGATACGCGCTAACAGGTAGCGTTCTAGGAGTGAGAGATCCGCCTGCGGAGCTAGCAGCACAAGCAGAAGAGAAGTTGGTGAGAGTCGGTAGCGGTGCGCTAGCCGATGCGCTAGCCGAATGCCGTGCGCCAGGCGCAACATCCAGTGACCAGATTTGGAAGTTGCCAAAGGAGAACTTCCTGGGCAATATATAAACAAAGTAAGTCTAGGGTTTCAAGGGAGAGACATCACAGCCGTCATTGGACAACGAACATCAGAGAGAGCGGCAACACTGGAAAACACACGGACTTGTTGAGAGGATTTGCGCCAGCCGACTGCGCCAGCCGAGAAGACAATCTGCACGCACTGTTGCTACTGTGTTTCTCAGACATATTAGACCTTATTTACTATTCTATGATGTTTATTACTAGCATGTCTAGCTAAACTCTTAGTGTTGGTCGGGCATGAATCTATGAAGTATTACCTTTGAGACTTGAGCTTAATGCATAGTTTATTTACTTGTATTAATTCTGTGCACACTGAGACAGTTAGTTGCATAAGTAGGGGAAGCCTTGAACCGCAATCTTACTTGTGTTGCTTGCTTGTCATATGTTAAACTAGTTGCATGAGTAGGGGAAGCCTTGAACCGCAATCTTACGGTGACGACTAGGAGTAACGAGCTAGGGTAAGCAGTTGCTACTGTGACAGGATTCGCAGCTGTTTTAGTCTAGTTCTAGGATTAATAGCACATGAACTTTGAACGGAACATGCGCACGTGTTAGGAAGCCTTTACCGGACACTAACCCGAGTAAAACACAAACTATAGACGTTTAGAGTCGATGATAAGGAATGCACGCATAGAGGATTGTCTGTCCAATACTTCTCATAGTCATAGTATCTAATCTCTACTGCTTGCGCACGTCTAGTGCAATTTCCTGCGTTACGCTAGCTACTGTTCATTTGCGCATCGCGCACCCCAATCTCACACAACCCCCATTTTTAGTGTAGACGACAGGATTGAAGACTGAACTACTTGCTCCCTGTGGAGATCGACCCTTACTTAACCGCTGTACTGGTGGAAGAGGAAGGATTATATTTGACGCGCACAACGACGCGCGATCAGTGGGAAAACAGACCACCTTTCCTCTGTAAGTCAAGCTAGGGAAGGCGGGCGCGGGCGCGGGTGTAAACGCGTACGCTGACCTGCGCAAATAGATCAGGGAGGGAGAGCGGAGCGTTGTTCCATAGCTGCTATCCGGAGGCCGAGACTGGAACCGTTTTGGGAACATAGGAACTGTAGATGATATGCGCTAAAGAAACCAGCATGCCCACAACTCCGTACCAGCGTGCGCAAGTTCACAAGAAAATCATCAAGAAGGCTCAAGTTCCCAGGAAGTGCACGAAAGAATCACGCACCAGAAGAAACATGCGCTATTAACCATATACCCATGCTCGAAGTAAAGACTGACAACCCGGAGCCTATAAAGAGCTATCTCCCAGCCATCCGAAATAATCTCCATCCCAACTGAAAGGTAACGAATTTCGAAATTGTTATACTAAGCTGTTGCAGGCAGATGCGTGCAGGTGACAGAGCAGCGCAGGGTGAACGGTTGTGCAGATCGCGCTAGAGTGCAAGACTGTGCGCTAGACTCCAGGGAGGTAATTGTATCCGTGCTTCAGTGCTTGTTCGGGACGAACAAGGGCAAGTGTGGGGGGTTTGATAGAGCCTATTTATACGCGCTATTTAGATCTTAACACTGTGCTTGTTTGCATTATTTTGTGTAAAAGATTACTGGTTTCCGGTGTTTTTGTATTCCAGGGCAAAACAAGGGCCTAAGTCGGATACGCGCTAATAGGTGCGTTTAAGGAGCGCAACACACAGCCTGCGGAGCTAGCAGCGCAAACAGGTTAGGAAGTGCCAGATTCAGAGTATGGTGCGCTAACCAGTGTGCGCAGTGAGCCATGCGCAGGATGTTGGTGTTTCCAAATCTTGAACACCATAGGATTTGGAAGTTGCCAAGATTGTCCTCATGAGCAGTATATAAAGAGAGGAAGGCTAGGGTTTGAAATATATATCAGACATCGAAGAGAGAGAGCCAGAACTAAAAAACACACGAGCTGCTGCGAGGACCTGCGCTAGCCGACTGCGCGAGCCGAGACACAGCAACCTGCACGCACCTGCTTGTTACTATTTCCTTGGATACTTTAGCTTTTATTTACTATTTCTATGATGTTTACCACTAGCATGTCTAGCTAAACGCTTTGTATCGGTTGGGCATGATTCTATGAGTATTTCCTTTGAGACTTGTGCTTAATGCATAGTTTGTTTGCTTGTATTAATTCTGTGCACACGGTTGACAGCTAGTTGCATGAGTAGGGGAAGCCTTGAACCGCAATCTTACTCTTACTACTTGTTTGTCATATGTTAAATTAGTTGGTAGCTTGACGGTGACAACTAGGAGTAACGCGCTAGGATAATCAGTTGCTACTGTGACACGATTCGTAGCTGCTTAGACTAGTTTCAAGAATTAATAGCTCATGAACTTTGATCGGAACATGCGCACATGTCAGGAAGCCTTTATCGGACACTAACTTCAGCAAAACGAACTATAGACGTTTAGAGTCGATGATAAGGAATACATTCATAGAGGATTGTCTGCAGTGATACTTTTCATAGTCATAGTACTTAATCTCTATTGCTTGGGCACGTCTAGTGCAAATTCTGCTTTTAACTACTGTTCATTCGCGCACCTGCGCAACCCAATCACTCACAACCCCAATTTTCGTAAGTTGTAGGTTGCTAGCTAGAACGAGTCTGCTTGCTCCTTGTGGGATCGACCCTGACTTAACCGCTATACTAAGTGGAGAAGGAAGGATTAATTTGACGCATACAACGACGCGCGATCAGTGATTAACCATCTACCTGGAGGGATATGAACGAGGAGGAACTGACAAAACTCTCTTTGTAAAAAGAACCAAGTAAGATCTCGTCATTGCTCATTTATGTGGATGACATTGTGTTTGGCTTCAGGTCATAGTGGTTTGTGAAGCACTTGTGGAGTAGATGAAACAAGAATTCAAAATGAGCATGGTGGGAGAGCTGTCTTATTTTCTGGGTCTAGAAGTAGCTCATAAAGATGAAGGAATATTCATATCACAAACCAAATATAGCAGGAATCTGATGAAGAAGTTTCAACTGATAAAGCCAGCCACAAACGTACTCCTGCGGCAACTCATATCAAGGTTGGCAAAGACGTAGCTGGGGTTGAAGTAAATCAATCCACTTACTGAAGTATGATTGGAAGTCTTTTGTACCTAACTGCTAGCCGCCCAGACATATCTTTCTCAGTTGGAGTGTGTGCTCGTTTCCAGCCAACCCAAAGGAAAGCCACTTCCAACTAGTAAAGAGGGTCATTCGGTATGTAGCAGGAACTGTGAATTATGGTCTGTGGTACTCGAAGGATACAAATGCAAATTTGGTAGGATACAGTGATGCCGACTGGGCTGGTTGTATTGAAGATCGTAAGAGCACTTCTGGAAAGTGCTTTTTCTTGGGAAATAATCTTGTATCCTGGTTCAGTCGAAAGCAGAACAATATTTCCCTCTCCTCAGCTGAGGCAGAGTACATTGCCGCAGGGAACTGCTGTGCCTAACTGCTTTGGATGAAGCAGATGCTCACTGAGTATGGGATGCCTCAAAATGAAATGGTCTTATACTGTGACAATCTGAGTGCGATCAGCATTTCCAAGAACCCAGTACAACATTCGAAGACTAAGCATATTGATATCAGACACCATTTCATTCGGGATTTGGTGGAGAAGAAAATAATTGCTCTACAACATATCGGTACAGAAAGTCAGCTTGCAGACATCTTCACCAAGCCCCTGAATACAGCCAGATTCGAAGCACTGAGATCCGCGTTGGGTCTCTGTGTCATGTCCTCCTGAGCTCTGATGTGTTTCCCCCTTGTCCATTTGTATCAAAAAGGGGGGAGAGTAAATGAAGGCTAGATGAAATCTCTAGATGTTTTTTAAAATCCTGCGTGGCTGTGCTAAGGCCGAGAGTGGCCACAACTTACTCTTACTTACAGTTATTAAGTAGTTTTATTTTTCCATGGAAGACTTCTTTTGTGGTCGAGGGTTTTGTCAAAATGCCAAAGGGGAGATTGATGATGCAGAATGGCAGGATTTGACAAAACCAGCACGAGTGAACAAGCGGCTGAACAAGCTGCTGCTATAGCCGGAGCTGGTAGCAGCAGCTGGTTCAGGAAGCTGGAGCATCTGTTCGTCTGCAGCAGCTCGGATCTTCTCGGAAGGAGCTTGGCAGTACATCCATTACCATCAAGGGACTTCCTAATATCTCAGAGAGAATATTCTAGTGGAGATTCTCAGTTGGCTGAAAAGATTTGTTTGTAGAAGATTAGATTTGCAAATCAAATCTAATCTCCTACAAATTAGGAGATATTGTTGTTTGGAGGAAATTGCTAAAAGTGTGAATGGTGGAACTTGGTAATCCTATTTAAGGGAGGCTGCTCAGAGCGTTGAAGGCATCAAAGACAAGATAGCAAACACCAGAGCGTACACAGGATACCGTGAGTGTGGGCACAGAGCTGAGATGATTGAAGCAGAGTGTGATCAGGACTTGCAGAGTCTGATCATAGCTTGATCAGGAAACCAATTCAGAGCAACGGTTGCTTGTTGGTTGATCAAGGGAGGCCGCGGAGGTACTGACGAGTGGACGAACTCGGCCAAGTGACTGGATGACTAAACTCACTAGTGGCAGGTGGTCACTGAGTGAGGGGGAGTGCTCCTGAGCGTGCTGATGATGCAAGTATGGCAGTGTTTGACAAAACCAGCACAAGTGAACAAGGAATTGCTGCAGCTCAAGTTATCAAGCAGGCCAGCAGAAGTGAACTAGCAGCAGCTGCAGCAGGGGATGCTACAGCAGGAGCTTGTTCAACTGGCTGTATCAACCGTCCAAGAAGCAGCAGCAACCTGGGCTCGTCCATAAGGGCTGGAAACTCTATGGAGAGCATCTGAAGAATTTCTAAAATACTGTGGAGTATATTCCAAGGAGGTTTCCTAGTCAGAGAAGGAGATGTGCTTGAAGATAAAGATCAAACCTAATCTCCTAGATTTTAGGAGATAATTGTTCTTTTTGGGACATTGCCTAATCCTGGACATTGCTTAAAGCTGGTGCTGCTATTTAAGCAGAAGGGGTTTAGAGCAGAGAGGTTGATCGAAGCATACACAGATTTCAGGGAGAACATTTTGGGTGTGCGACGGACGAATTCAGGGAGTGCATTCAGGGAGTGCATTCTGGACACACGAGTGCATACACAGATTTCAGGGAGAACATTCTGGGTGTGCGACGGACGAATTCTTCGGTCATCCCCCGAGAGCAAAGCGTGAGCGCAGAGCTGTGGTGATTGTAGCAGAAGGGAATCAGGACTGGCAGAGTCTGATTCGGACTTGATCTGGAAGCCAATTCAGAGCTGCGGAGCTTGTTGGTTGATCAAGGGCAGCCGCGGAAGAACTGATGAGTAGTTGGCTCGGTCGAGTGTCGTGCGGCAGTACTCGCTAGTGGCAGGTGGTCACTGAGTGAGGGGGAGTATTCCAGAGTGTGCAGCGCTCGTGGAATCGTTCGATCGGCTCGGCAGAAGGCCTTGGAGCGACGCGGACATTTTGTGCTTCAGCTGTGTGTTACAGCAGTTGCTACAGCAACCCTGCTGAGGAGTGTAGTTTAGAATAGGCTGAGTTCTTTGAGAAGACTGTAGCTATTCTAGATTGACATATTGTAGAGGGTGTGCAGACGTAAATCAGAGCTTGTTCTGATTGTGCCGAGTGATCCACACGGGGTTGAGTAGCATAGGTTGCGTGAGTTGTAACCGAGTGTACTTGTGACCCTTGGTTTGAGTGGATTGAGGACTGGAGAATAGTCCTCTCCAGACGTAGGCAGATTGGCCGAACTGGGTGAACAAACCTGTGCCTTGTTCATTGTTTGCTGAGACAATTTTCGAGTGAACAAGAGTGTGCTGCAGCAACTGCTTGTTCACAAAATTTGTCAAACTAAGACAGTGTGAATTTCAATTGGTATCAGAGCGGGAGCTCGACACATAGAGTAAAAGATCCTACAGTGTCTCTGAAGAAGCCAAGACAATGAAGGAAGGACAGAGAACAAGCAGACCTCCATTGTTGGAAGAGAGCAATTATGGATATTGGAAAGCTAGAATGAAACCCTTTCTCAAGGCTATTGATGAGAAGACATGGAGAGCTGTCGTGGTTCAGTGGTCTCCCCCAATCACCATGGATGAGCTAGGAGTGACAAGGATAAAACCTGAAGAGCAATGGACTGCGGAAGAAGGTGCTGCAGCAACTGGTAATTCAAAGGCTCTGAATGCAATTTTTGCTGCAGTTGATGCTAACAATTTCAGGTTGATATCAAACTGCGACATGGCCAAGCAAGCATGGGAAATTCTACAACCTGTGCATGAAGGAACTGATAGAGTGAAGCTGTCAAGACTCCAGATAATTGCCACACAATTTGAGAATCTGAAGATGCTGGATGAAGAAACAGTCACTGAGTTTAATGCTAAACTCTGTGATCTTGCAAATGAAGCTCATGCCCTTGGTGAACCCATCCCTGAAGAAAAGCTTATCAGAAAGGTTCTCAGATCACTGCCCACAAAATGTGACATGAAAGTGACGGCCATTGAAGAAGCTCAAAATGTCAGATTCATGAAGTTGGAAGAGTTGATGGGGTCTCTCAAACAATTTGAGATGAAGCTAGTTAAAGGAGACACCACTCCTAAGGATAAGAATGTTGGATTGAAAGCTGAAGCAGAAACCAAGCAGACAGTTCCAGATGATCAGATGAGCATGCTTGTTAAGAACCTTGGGAAGCTTCTGAAGAACATGGATTCCAGAACCGAGAGAAGCTCTTCCTCGCGAAGACAATTCAGAAGGGGCGGTGAAAGTAAAAGGAAAGGAAAGGAACCAGCTCAGGATGAAGATGATAAGAAACAAATGAAAAAGGGAGTTCAATGCTGGAACTGTGAAGGGTATGGACACATTGAGGCTGACTGTCCAAGCAAACCCCTCAAAAACTCAGAGAAAAAGAACAATAAGTCCATGACAGCAAAATGGAGTGATTCTGATGAAAGTGATGAAGAAAACTGTGTTGTGCTAACCAGTGTTTCAGATTTCAACCTCAAAGAGCTAAAGAAGGAAGAATTTCACTATGGGATTGAAGTTTCCGAAAGTGAAGATGAAGAGGACTCATCTGACAGTTTTGCTGACTTTCTGAGGAAGATATTCAAACAATGTGAGGCAGTGCTTCAGACTAATCAGGCCTTGACTGACAGAGTCAATCTCTTGGAAGAAGAACGAAGGAAATGTCTATTCCCATTCAATAATCAAGTTACCATACTGAAAAGGGAAGATTCTGGAAGGCAGATTAATGTTGACTCTTCTCCAGCAACCGTCAAGACAGCCGATTCCCAGAAAAATATCTTGGACGAAATTCTGTCGTACCAAAGGCTTGGAAAAGGAAGAACAGGGCTTGAGTTTACTGGTGAAGAGAGCTCCAGAGGGACAGTTTTCATTAAAGCCGCGGATAATGTGATAGATGAAAAAAATCAGTCAGATGACTCCCCAAAAATTGCAGAGAAAGATGGAACTAGACATGTGAACAAGAGGATGCTGCAGCATCGGGCACAACGTTCTTCTCAAACAAAACAAAAGGCTCAGAAGAAACGGGGTGCTTGTACAAGTGTTGGGAATCAGAAGATCAACTCCAATCTGAAGCAGCAGCACAGAACCTGCTCAACTGAAAAAGGGGGAGCAAAATCCAGAACCAACACATGTTGCATAAAGACTCCGTTTCATACTGCTTCACGAAAAACCCTTTGCTAGAAAGAATCACAGAGGAGGATTGCGAAGACTGTTGCACAAGGGGACTGGATTGCTAAAGACAAAGGTAAACCACAGGTTTTACAGATATGGAAACCCAAACATGACAAACGAAGAGATAGGAGGCTGGAAGGTCAGAAAAGGAGAGACTATGGCGTATCTCAGGTGTGGGTAAAGAAATTTCCATCAGAACCTCTTAAGGATCCCCTGAGCAAAGCTGTTGTCTGAACTAAGCAGGGCAAAGACAAGGTGCAAGGCGCTTCCCAAAATCGCGGCCGATCATCCTCTGAACGCTCCTTATACCCTCTGCAATCTAGCTACAATGGTGAAGACGCGCGGGCTGAAGAAGAATCTGGCAGCAGACCGACAGAACAGGTCTGAAAGAAGGACCAAGTCTCGCAATGAAGCCCCTGCTCAGCGACTGGATGTGGTTGTGTGGGAACCAACTCCTATTCTGGTGTCTCACAGCGATCCCATCTCACAAGAAGGAGCCTCACAGAAAAGGAGGCGCCTGGTACGTGATGGAGAACCTGTATCCAGTTCAGCTGTGCTACCTGAAGAAGCTGTGGCTGAGGAAGACTCTGGAGAAGAACAAGCTCCAGAAGATGCTGTAGCAGGTTCTGCAGAAGAAAGTTGCAGAACACTTGTTATGTCCCCTGGCATTGTGGGTGAAGGGGAGGAAACAGGAGCCGAGTCTTCTGAACAAGAACCTGCTACAGCACATCCTCCTCCTCCTTCAGACAAAGGAAAAGCTCCTATCCTAATCCCAGTCTCCAGCAGTGAAGAAGAAGTATCAAGTGAAGAAAATGTTGGTGCTTCTGGTGAACCGTCTGTGAGAGGACATTCAGTGGCAGACTTATCCGCTCTCACAGTTGAAGGTATTTGGTTCAGAAACAGGAGTGCGTCTCAATCGTGGACTGCTATTGAGAGGAAGCACATTGTGGCCGAAAAGAGACTGGTTCAGGACAAGTACAAATCAGCAGCTATGATCCAGCTTGTCACAGAGGTAAACCTTCTCAAGTCCCTAACCTTTCCATTTAGATTCAACATAGCTTTGATTAGGGAATTTATGTGAATATGGAAGAGAAATTTGGAGAAGAAGGAGCGGATGAGTTTGGGAAGAGTTGGGTAAGGGGTAGAGATGGAAGTGGGTCGGTCAGCTCGTGGGCCAGCTCGGGTGGCTCGTGGGCTGGCTCGACCCAGCCCGACCCGGACACATCAACCCGTGGGTCGAGTGGGTTGGGTTACAGCTCGCCGGTCGGGCTGGGTCCCTTAAAAAAAATTTCGAGCCAGCCCGGGTTCGACCCGGCCCAGCCTTGACCCAGCTCGCCCAACCCATGGGCTCAACCCACTAGCTCGACCCACGGGCTCGACCCACGAGCTCGACCCACGGGCTCAACCCACGAGCTCGACCCACGGGCTCAACCCACGAGCTCGACCCACGGGCTCGACCCACGAGCTCAACCCACGGGCTCGACCCACGGGCTCGACCCACGGGCTAAAATTCAAAAAATATAGCCGTTAAGTTCAAAATTTCAAAAAATCTCATTCCCAAATTCTATAAATACCACATCCTTATTTCATATTTTACACACCAACAACTCTCTAAAACCTCTCTTCTTCTCAAGTGCTCAAGTGACAAGTCTCAATTTTGCAAGCAACGGCCAACGGGCTTCTCAAATTGTAAAGCTCAATCTTCATTTCAGTATATTTTATTTTGCTATTTAGATATTAATTATTGTTGTATTTGTTGCATTTGATTACCATGGAAAATTTTAATCTCTATAATTTTGAAGATATCTTTCCCAATGATGAGAATGAAGTGGAAAATAGTGAACGTGTGGATAGTGTTCCGAGGATGGACGAAGGTCCAAACTCATCGAATACTCTCACCGTCACACCATCATCCACCTCTACCTCTAGGAGAAATGAACACATGCATAAATCTTCTGTTTGTGTTTATTTTGAAATTATTTGGAAGAATAATGTAAGATTTGCCAAATGTAAAAAATGTGGGCAAGAGTATAAAATTTCAGTGGGAGGGGGTACGGGTACATTTTCAAGGCATATTGCTAAAAAGCATCCGGATTGGGTTATTGATTCCAATCAAACTACTTTAGTTGGTGAGTCCGTCGGAACTGGTAGTGCACAACCTTGTGAACAACCAGGACCAACATGGCGTTACTCAGAAGCTAAAGCTCGTATTGGTCTAGCTAAATATATAATAGAGGCCGAACAACCTTTTTTGATGGGTGATGATCCTAAGTTTATTAGTTTTATTAAAAAATATTTACAACCATATTTTAAGGGGGTTTCAAGAAAAACTATTCGAGAGGATGCTTTTCGTACATTTAACCTTAAAAAACAAACGCTAATTAATATGTTTTTAGATATGAAATGTATGATTTCTCTAACGTCTGATATTTGGACTTCTCCTTTTGGATATGGATATATTTGTTTAACCGGTCATTGGATTGATATTGATTGGGTCATGCAAAAAAGAATTCTTATGTTTAAACCTATGGAGCATCCACATACGGGACTTTTTATAGCACATATGATTGAAAATACTGTAAATGAGTTTGGATTAGGTGGAAAAGTTTTTTCAATATCATTTGACAATGTATCTAATAATAATGTTGCTGTCACACACTTAATCACCCGCCTCAAACCAATTCTTGGTGGTAAATTATTTCATATTAGATGTGCATGTCATATTATTAATTTGTGTGTGCAATCCGGCTTAGAAATTATCAAACCACACATAGAGAAAATTAGAGGTGCACTTAAATATATTCAATCAAATGGTCATCGTAAGCAAGAATTTAAAGATTTATGTAAATTTCATAACTTGCGGTACAAACAATTTTCTCTAGATGTGATCACTAGATGGAATTCGACACGAGATATGCTTAAACGTTGTATGCTTTATAAAGATGTTATTACAAGTTTTTGGAATGAAAGAAACTTTCAAAATTCAATTTATGAAGAAGATTGGCATAAGGCCGAATTGATTCTTTCATATTTAGAAGTTTTTTATGTTGCTACTAACAAATTGGGTGGTACTTATTTTCCCACTTCTCCTTTTTTAATACAACAATTATTTACTATGTCTACATGTTTTCAAAAACATAGGAGTTCAGAATTTTATGTTGACATTTGCTCTCCCATGGAAGCTAAATTTAAAAAATATTGGGAGAATATTCCCTTGATTGGTTGCTTAGCCTCTTGTATGGATCCTAGGCTTAAGGTGGCGGGTGTACAATATTTTGTTGAACAAGTATATATAACACTTGGTTTGAATAATGATATCACTTGTATTAAACAACAAATTTATGATGCTTTATTTGAATTATATGATATATATGTTGCAAAAGTAGGTTCTGATTGTAGTTCATCATCACAACAAGATACAACTAATGTGTCTTTCGTTTGTGAGGAAGATTTTGCATTGTATCAATGGCAAGCATATAAAAGGCAAGCCACAGGTGAGTGTAGTACCTCCTTTCAATCAAACGCGGGTAGTTCAAATTACAATGAGCTTCAATTTTATTTATCTCGATCCGAGCCTCCAATAGACCCAAAACTGGATTTGTTGGCGTGGTGGAAGGTAAACGGTCATACTTGGCCTATACTATCTGCTATGGCTAGGGACCTACTAACCGCTCCGATGTCAACTGTGGCGTCCGAAGCTTGTTTTTCTGCAGGTACAAGGGTATTGGATGACAAAAGATCACGGTTGAATGATACTTCAATTGAAATGTGCATTTGCTTAAAAGATTGGCTTGCTGCTGAACGAAGAGAACAAGATAGTAAAACAAATTTGGATTATGAAACTGGAGATGAATTAGAATAATCTATCATTGTCTTTTTTAGCATGTTTTATAGTCAATTGGTGTTAGTTGTAAGATTGAACTATTTATAAAGTTCCAGTTTAGATACTTAGAGTTTGTGTCAGGCTTTGGCCTTCAGTGTGTACTTCCCTCGAGCCAGGATGTTTGGCTCCCAATTAATAGATCAGCGGGTTTCTAATTAAAATTAAAAGAATAATTTTTTTTCTCATAAGTATTTTACTAATATCTTCTAAATATAATTTAAATAAAAAATATAATGTACAAGTACAAGTTCCCTAAACCCTAAACCCCTAAACCCTAAACCCTATACTCCAAACCCCTAAACCCTTGCATGGGTCCAACTCGTGGGCTCAACCCGTGGGTCCAATTCGTGGGCTCAACCCGTGGGTCCAATTCGTGGGATCAACCCGTGGGTCCAACTCGTGGGCTCAACCCGTGGGCCAGCCCGACCCAGCTCGACCCAGCTCGTTCGTGGCGAGCTGACTTATAACCCGTGGGTCGGGCTGGGTTCATGTTTTTTTATTTGACCCGGCTCGTGGGCCAGCTCTTTTTTTTTTAACCCAGCCCTAGCTCGCGTGGGTTATGAAATTTCGACCCAGCTCGACCCACTTCCATCTCTAGTAAGGGGTAAGACTGTGATTATTACCCCTGAAAAAATTGATGAATTTCTTGGGATTCATGAGAATGCCAGAGCCCCCACTATTGTTCAGCCAGAGATATTGGCTAAAGTTCAGACAGGGGGAGTGTGCCTGTCTTGGGGCGGTCCAAACCTCAGTGCTGCTGAGCTAACCTCCAAGAATGCCCTGCTGTATCATCTGGGCATCAGAAACAGGATCCCTAGCTCTCACAGGGGGAAGGTTAGCAGAGACTTTGCTAACCTTCTCTACTCTATTGGGAAGAAGAGGAGAATCAGCCTGGGCAGTGTTATGTTTCCTCAGTTGGCTACTCATGCTGGGAGTGCCTCCTCCAGCAAGCCCATAGTGCTACCCTCTCTCATCTATGGGATGATGGTCTCTCAGCATCCGGAACTTGGTGAGATTTCTGAAGGCTTATCTAAAGAGCTGCAGGTCTTCACAGTAGACCACAAGTTATTCAAAGGAAAACATACAGTGGATATTGCATATGAAGCTGAAGCCATTCTTGAAGCTGAAGCCAAACGAAGGGATGCCAGGCCTGGCCAGATTAGAAGTCTTCTCAGAGACTTGGAGTTCCCGGAGGATGAGGAGCAGGCCCCTTGAGCATCTGTGACAAAAAGGGGGAGAGAAGATGCTACTGCTACTGAATGCTACTGCTACTGATGAAACTTTTTTTATTTGTTTTGCTGACCCTGCGTGGTTGTGCTATGGCCGAGTGTGGCCACACCTATTTCCTCTTACTCTCTATTGTTGGATCTTCCCTTTTAGAGTTTCAGAGTTTTTTTTGGTTCATGGGAGAGTGCATATGTTCTAAGGTTTTGTCAAAATGCCAAGGGGGAGATTGATGATGGAAGTATGGCAGTGTTTGACAAAACCAGCACAAGTGAACAAGGAGTTGCTGCAGCTCAAGTTATCAAGCAGGCCAGCAGAAGTGAACTAGCAGCAGCTGCAGCAGGGGATGCTACAGCAGGAGTTTGTTCAACTGGCTGTATCAACCGTCCAAGAAGCAGCAGCAACCTGGGCTTGAAACTCTATGGAAAGCATCTGAAGAATTTCTAAAATACTGTGGAGTATATTCCAAGGAGGTTTCCTAGTCAGAGAAGGAGATGTGCTTGAAGATAAAGATCAAACCTAATCTCCTAGATTTTAGGAGATAATTGTTCTTTTTGGGACATTGCCTAATCCTGGACATTGCTTAAAGCTGGTGCTGCTATTTAAGCAGAAGGGGTTTAGAGCAGAGAGGTTGATCGAAGCAGAGGGACACACGAGTGCATACACAGATTTCAGGGAGAACATTCTGGGTGTGCGACGGACGAATTCTTCGATCATCACCCGAGAGCAGAGCGTGAGCGCAGAGCTGTGGTGATTGTAGCAGAAGGGAATCAGGACTGGCAGAGTCTGATTCGGACTTGATCTGGAAGCCAATTCAGAGCTGCGGAGCTTGTTGGTTGATCAAGGGCAGCCGCGGAAGAACTGACGAGTAGTTGGCTCGGTCGAGTGTGGTGCGGCAGTACTCGCTAGTGGCAGGTGGTCACTGAGTGAGGGGGAGTATTCCAGAGTGTGCAGCGCTCGTGGAATCGTACGATCGGCTCGGCAGAAGGCCTTGGAGCGACACGGACATTTTGTGCTTCAGCTGTATGTTACAGCAGTTGCTACAGCAACCCTGCTGAGTAGTGTAGTTTAGAATAGGCTGAGTTCTTTGAGAAGACTGTAGCTATTCTAGATTGACATATTGTAGAGGGTGTGAAGACGTAAATCAGAGCTTGTTCTGATTGTGCCGAGTGATCCACACGGGGTTGAGTAGCATAGGTTGCGTGAGTTGTAACCGAGTGTACTTGTGACCCTTGGTTTGAGTGGATTGAGGACTGGAGAATAGTCCTCTCCAGACGTAGGCAGATTGGCCGAACTAGGTGAACAAACCTGTGCCTTGTTCATTGTTTGCTGAGACAATTTTCGAGTGAACAAGAGTGTGCTGCAGCAACTGCTTGTTCACAAAATCTGTCAAACTAAGACACTGTGAATTTCACGTGCAGTGCTTATGGAGAGGTTCGATCGGCTCAGTAGAAAGCTTAGAGCGAAGCAGACAGATTAGGCATCAACTGTGTGGTACAGCAGGTGCTATAGCAATCTGTGGATGACTTTTTGAGTTAATTAGAATAGGCCGAGTGATAGAGGCTATTTGTACGCATTATTTAAATCATAACCCTATGCTTGTTTGCAATATTTTATGAGCAAGATTACTCGTTTCTAGTGTTTTCGTATTACAGGGCAAAACGAGTCCTTGAGTCGGATACGCGCTAACAGGCAGCGTTCTAGGAGTGAAAGATGCGCCTGCGGAGCTAGCTGCAAAAACAGAAGAGAAGTTAGCGAGAGTCAGTAGCGGTGCGCTAGCCGATGCGCTGGCCGAATGCCGTGCGCCAGGCGCAAAGTTCAGTGACCAGATTTGGAAGTTGCCAAAGGTGAACTTCCTGGGCAATATATAAACAAAGAAAGTCTAGGGTTTTAGAGGGAGATATCATCCACCATTGGACGACACACATCAGAGATAGCGGCAAAACTGGAAAACACACGGACTTGTTAAGAGGATTTGCGCCAGCCGACTGCGCCAGCCGAGAAGACAAGCTGCACGCACTGTTTGCTACAGTTTTCTCAGACACATTAGTCATTATTTACTATTCTGTGATGCTTATCACTAGCATGTCTAGCTAAACTCTTAGTGTTGGTCGGGCATGAATCTATGATGTATTATCTTTGAGACTTGAGCTTAATGCATAGTTTACTTACTTGTATTAATCCTGTGCATAAGGAGACAGCTAGTTGCATAAGTAGGGGAAGCCTTGAACCGCAATCTTACTTGTGTTGCTTGCTTGTCATATGTTAAACTAGTTGATAGCTTTACGGTGACAACTAGGAGTAACGAGCTAGGGCAAGCAGTTGCTACTGTGACAGGATTCGCAGCTGTTTTAGTCTATGTTCTAAGGATTAATAGCACATGAACTTTGAACGGAACATGCGCATGTGTTAGAAAGCCTAGACCGGACACTAACCCAAGTGAAATTAAGCTATAGACGTTTAGAGTCGATGATAAGGAATGCACTCATAGAGGATTGTCTGCCCAATACTTCTCACAATCATAGTATTTAATCTCTATTGCTTGCGCACGTCTAGTGCAAATTCCCTGCGTTACACTAGTCACTGTTCATTTGCGCATCGCGCATTTCAATCATTCACACACCCCCATTTTCGTAAGTGTAGGTTGCTGGCTAGAACTGACCTTTTGCTCCCTGTGGAGATCGACCCTTACTTAACCGCTGTACTGAGTGGAAGAGGAAGGATTATATTTGACGCGCACAACGACGCGCGATCAAATTTTGGCGCCGTTGCCGGGGAGCAACACAGCTAAGTTCTAGTTAGTTTACGTTTTTTTCTTTTTTTAGTAACTAAGTATTTCAGTTTGTTTTGTTTTCGTTGTTGTTTCTGACAGGACGCAATCACATCAGCCTGCGCAACCTTGAAACAATTGCGCTGCGCAGATTCTAGTTGCGCACTGATAGACGCAACAACATTAGTTATCTTTTAATTTCATTTTTCCTTGAGATTCGGAACAGGTTATGGAGGATAACAGTGTCGTAGGAGACAACTTGGGGGACAGAACCCCAGAGGAAGCAAGAGCACATAACCGCGCAGCCCTGTTCAGAGAGGAAGTGCAGCGCGAGGTTGAAGCAAGGAGGGCCGCTGAAGTGTATCATGCGCCACCCGTGCAACAAGCCGCGCGACGCAGAACAGTGCGCGAGATGTCGGCCCCTATCACTGTTAACCAGCCATGGTGCATCGTGCTTCCACCAGGCGGTCATTTTGAGCTAAGGAGCTCGATCATCCATCACATGCCCAAGTTCCACGGGATGAACAATGAAAATCCAGTCAAGCATGTGCGAGAGTTCCTAGTCATTTGCGAGAACATGAAGACCGAAGGGGAGAGTGATGAGGCGCTGAAAATGAAGGCATTCCCATTTTCGTTGTGTGATACAGCCAGACATTGGTTGATGAATTTACCCGCAGGATCCATTCACACATGGGAGCAGCTGCAGAAGAAATTCCTAGATAAATTCTATCCAGCAGCAAAGATTGCGCTGCTCAGAAGGGAACTAGCCGCGCCAAGGCAGAGCGCAGGGGAGTCATTGTCAGAATATTACGAGCGTTTCAGGGAACTGGAGGCCAACTGCTACAATCACGGCCTGCCCCAGAATGTGCTGATAGAGAACTTTCTAAATGGACTGCTGCCCATGGAGCTGCGCCTACTGAATGCATGCGCAGGAGGGGACATTTGCAACATGTACCCAGAGGATGCGTGGCAGCTGATAGAAGACTCTGCTGGGCAGGTAAGACATCAACTAACGCTTGAAAATATTCGTGCTCGTTCTGTGCATCAGGTCGAAACAAGCGCTGAGATCAAGGAAATGAAGGCCATGCTGCAGAAATTAATGAGTGCGCAGAGCGCACAACCAGTTGCACCAAAGGTATGTGAATTCTGCAGGTCCACCGAGCACAAGACAGATGAATGCCCAACACTTTTCGAAGAGACTGGAGATGTCAATGCTCTTGGAGGATGGGACACCAGAGGACTGCAGAGGCAGAATCAGCCGCGCTTTGGGCTTGCCGCAAATGGATTCAGATGGAAGGAGGAGAACAATTTCCAGAGGCAGCCCACAGATCAGCGCGCACCACAGCAGACGCAACAAGCTGCGCCCTACAATCCACCGCATCGCCGCAATGACGCACCGGCGCATAACAACCAGCAACCGAGGCGATCTTTGGAAGATATCGTGGGGCAGCTAGCAGATACAGTACGCAAAAATGACGAGAAATATGACAAGAGGTTTGAGTCCATCGAAAAGCAGCTATCACAGATCGCAACCACAGTATATGAGCTGAAGAAGAGCGATGGCAACCTGCCTTCGCAAGTGATTCAGAACCCTAAAGGAGGTGTCAATGCAGTGACACTGAGGACTGGGCGCACAGTAGGAACAGAGCAGACCGCGCAGGCGCCCGCGCAACCAGTCGCGCAAGTCCCGGATCCAGCAGATCAGGCTGCGCAACCAGAGCAAGATGCGCAACCAGAAGCACCAGCCACGAACCAGCAGGGCAACACGCCAGGTATGTCTCAGTCCAGAAGCAAGGACATAAATCGTACTAACATACCTGCACCTTTCCCTGTGCAGGCACCATTGGCTAGAAAGGAAGCATTGGACAAGGAGCTTTATGAGTTGTTCAGCAAGGTGGAAATCAATATTCCCCTCATTGAAGCTATTCGGCAGATTCCCAGGTATGCAAAGTTTTTAAAAGAGCTGTGCACAAACAAAAGGAGGAAGGGGGAATGCGCACAGGTAATGCTAAATGCGCAGGCCTCAGCAATCGTGCAACAGAAGGTACCACCTAAGTGCCGAGATCCAGGTACATTTACTATCCCATGCACGCTAGGTAAGACCACAGTGAGTAATTGCATGATCGATTTAGGCGCATCCATCAATTTTCTACCTTATTCTCTATATACAACATTGCGCCTTGGACCACTAAAGCCTGCAGGTCTCACCGTTCAGCTAGCAGATAGATCGTGCAAACAACCTGCAGGCATGATAGAAGATGTCCTAGTTCGAGTAGGAGAGCTGGTGTTCCCAGCAGATTTTTATGTGCTCGAAATGGAGGGTGAATCAAGCGCCAGCAGTGCGCAGATCCTCCTAGGCAGACCATTTCTGATGACCGCGCGCACAAAGATAGACGTGTGGAGGGACACGCTCTCCATGGAGGTAGATGGCGAAGAAATCCATTTCAACATATTCAAGGGGATGCAGCATCCACATGAGGACGCTACAGTGCACGCAATGGACAACTTAGATGATCTAGTCGCAGAAGCGCAATGTGCGAGCGCAACCGTAGGACCAGAACTACTGACACAGGCAGAGCTGGAGAAGCAAGAGGAAGAGCTGAGCAGTGCGGAACCAGCACCCACACAGGTACGTGATATAGTTCATATTTGCACCGCTAACAAAATCTTGCCTTCTATTGAACAGGCACCCAAAATCGAACTGAAGCAACTCCCAGAACACCTCAAATACATTTTCTTGGGAAGTGAGGACACCCTGCCAGTGATCATCAAGAAAGGATTAGAAGAAGAGCAGGAAGTGCGCCTACAGCAGGTACTGCGCAAGAACCAGCGCGCCATAGGATGGACACTTGCAGATCTGCGCGGAGTGAGCCCAGACGTATGCATGCATAGGATTCTACTGGAAGATGGTTCCAAACCATCCAGGGAGGCTCAGCGCAGGTTGAATCCAAACATGATGGAGGTAGTGCAAAAGGAAGTCCTGAAATTGCTTGGCGCAGGGGTCATTTACCCAATTTCGGACAACAAATGGGTCAGTCCGGTGCATGTTGTGCCAAAGAAAGGAGGAATCACAGTGGAAGAAAATGCGCAGGGCGAGCTAGTGCCCAAGCGCATACAAACTGGCTGGCGCATGTGCATCGACTACAGGAAGCTTAACGCAGTAACGCGCAAGGACCACTTCCCGCTACCCTTCATGGACCAGATGCTGGATCGCTTAGCAGGTAGACCTTATTTTTGTTTCTTGGATGGATATTCAGGGTACAACCAGATACCCATAGCTGCGGAAGATCAAGAGAAGACCACATTCACCTGCCCGTTCGGTACGTTTGCGTTTCGGCGCATGTCCTTTGGGCTGTGCAACGCGCCAGGTACGTTCCAACGCCTTGTCATGAGCATTTTCTCTGATATGATTGGTATATGCATAGAAGTGTTCATGGATGATTTTACCGTATATGGAAGTACCTTTGATGCATGCTTAACACATCTAGATAAAGTCTTAGCGCTGTGCATTTCTAAGAACTTAGTGCTAAATTACGAAAAATGTCATTTCATGGTAACGCACGGAGTAGTATTAGGACATATCATTTCAGAGGAGGGGATCAAGGTAGACAAAGCTAAGATAGATCTTATCTCTAATCTACCTTATGCAACCAACGTGCGCGACGTGAAATCATTCTTAGGGCATGCTGGGTTCTACAGGCGTTTTATCAAAGATTTCTCAAAAATTTGTATACCCCTGTCTAACCTTTTGCAAAAAGATGTGTGCTTCGACTTTACTGATGAGTGCAGGGCAGCGTTTGATAAGCTGAAAGAAGCGTTGACCAGTGCGCCAGTAATGCGCGCACCAGACTGGAACCTGCCTTTTGAGCTGATGTGCGACGCAAGTGATTATGCAGTAGGTGCAGTCTTGGGGCAGCGCGTAGACAAGAAGCCGCATGCCATTTACTATGCATCGCGCACACTGAACTCTGCGCAGAGGAACTACACCACCACGGAGAAGGAGCTTCTGGCAATTGTATTTGCGCTGGAGAAGTTCCGAGCATATGTTCTAGGCGCACGAGTCATCATCTACACTGACCACGCAGCTATCCGCTACCACATGTCCAAGAAGGAAACTAAGCCGCGCCTGATGCGCTGGGTGCTCTTACTGCAGGAATTTGACGTGGAGATCAAAGACAAGAAGGGCACGGAGAATACAGTTGCTGATCACCTGAGCAGGATCGTGAAGGAGGAGGAACCAGGGCAGATCACGGAAACATTCCCTGACGAGCATCTGATGGCGCTGACAGGTAAAGTACCATGGTATGCGCACATCGCAAATTACCTGGTCACAGGTACGTTTCCTCCACATTTCAGTAAAACTCAGTGCATGCGAATAAAACATGAGTCTAAGCGTTACCTTTGGGATGATCCTTACATGCTTAGAATAGGACCAGATCAGATATTGCGGCGTTGCGTGCCTGACCACGAAATTAATTCTGTTTTGATGTTTTGTCATGCGCACGCATGCGGAGGGCACTTCGGTCCCAAGCGCACGAGCAGAAAGGTCCTGGACTGCGGATTCTATTGGCCGCACCTGTTTAGAGATGCCTATAATCACTGCAGGAATTGTGACAGGTGCCAGCGCACAGGAGGAATATCCGCGCGCAATGAGATGCCGCAGACCCCGATTCTGGTGGATGAAGTGTTCGATGTTTGGGGAATCGACTTCATGGGGCCATTTCCCCCATCTGCAGGCTACGAGTACATATTGGTGGCAGTAGACTATGTCTCCAAATGGATTGAAGCTAAGGCTACGCGAAAGGATGATGGTAAGACTGTCGCTGATTTTCTCAGAACTAACATATTTTGCAGGTACGGAGTGCCTAAGGCAGTAATCAGCGACCAGGGGACACACTTTTGCATCAGGGTCGTGGCGCAAGTTTTCAAGCACTATGGGGTGCGCCACAAGACGTCCACCGCTTACCATCCGCAGACGAATGGACAGGCCGAAGTTTCTAACAGGGAGATCAAGCGCATCTTAGAAAAGACTGTGCGACCATCGCGCAAAGATTGGAGCCAGCGCCTTGATGATGCGCTATGGGCATACCGCACGGCGCATAAGACGCCCATTGGGACCTCACCATTTCGGCTGGTCTATGGGAAAGCATGCCACCTGCCAGTAGAGCTCGAGCACAAGGCATATTGGGCCTTACGCATTTGCAACCTGAACTTGGACGAGGCAGGAAGGGAGCGCGCACTTGAGCTGAACGAACTAGAAGAGCTGCGCCTGGACGCCTATGAGGGACTGCGCGATTACAAGGAGCGCACCAAGACCTTTCACGACAAGCATATCCTCAGACGCACTTTTGAACCAGGAGACCAGATATTACTATTCTCATCACGCCTGAAGCTTATGCCTGGAAAGCTGCGCAGCAAATGGACGGGACCGTACACGGTCACCAAGGTTTTCCCCTACGGAACAATCGAGTTAGAAGACGGGCACCGACATCTTTTTCAGGTTAATGGGCAGAGAGTCAAACGGTACTTAGGAGAACCTTGGGACAGCACAGCACGCAACATTGACTTGGCCGAACCAGAGATAATTGATGCGCAAGATGCTGCGCCAGACGCACCACCGGATGTACCAGAGGGAGTACTGGAACCTCTTGCTCATATCTCTTCTTCCTCTGCATCTACCCTCGTTACGCATAATTCATCACATGTTGACTTCCCATCTTACCCTTTGCGCAGGACCGATTAGATCGCAGCATACACACTGGCGCAGGAACACTCAGGAGCAAGAGTGGGGGAGGTCGCAGGCACACGTTTTGGCACGTGACGAGGTACAGTCGAGCCAACGACGTTAAACAAAGGCACTTGTCGGGAGGTAACCCGACACGTTTTCACTTTTGCATATTTTATTTTCTACTTGTTTTGTTTTTTTTAGTTTTTAGCTAGTTTAGGTCTTGGTAGTTTTTAGTCATGCAGTAGTGCGCCAGACTGTGCGCCTAGCTATGCGCAGGTCAGATGCGCCAGCCAGGGGGGTATATAAGGCAGGACTTAGAAAAAAATTCAGCAGCTTTGGTTTTCTTTAGGGTGGTGTCTTTTATTTTGCTGCGTCTTATTGGATATTATGTGCTGAATATTTGTGCCGACTATTTTGTGACCCTTGTGCTATCGTTTATGCTGTGCGACTATTTGTTTTTGTTCTTATGTTCTTTATTCTTGCATTACATGCATGTGTGCGCTCTCCATGCGCTTGCGCTTGAGTCGTCGGGACACGTCTCTGTTCAAGTGTGGGGGGGGGGGGGCGTTACATTCACTTTTCACGTTTTTGAGCATTTTAGAATAGCTTAGTTTAAGTTAAAGAGAATAGTAGCAGTAGTGCGCTAGAGTGCAGGATGCGCATGCGCTCCAGCTTGTTTTGCGCTATCCGTATTGCGTGCGCTGCTATTTGCTATTTTAGTATAATTTTTTCGTTTTTCTGCTCCTGTTAGTTGGGATATGCAGGGGATGTGGAGTTGACAGAAATGCTCCAGAGAGGCGGTTAGTCGCTTTTGCTTCGAAGGCAAGGTATATGGTCGAGAGCGTTAGTGGAGGCCGGTGCTTCGCAGCCTTCGGGACAAAAGAGCGCGCTCAGTCACGCAGATGCCAAAGGCAAAATACCCAAAGCGTGGCGAGGTGGGAAAACAGACCACCTTCTCTCTGGAACTCGAGCTAAGGAAGGCAGGCGCGGATGTAAATGCGTGCGCTGACTTGCGCAGACAGACAAAAGAGAGAGAGCGGGGCGAGTTCCATAGCTGCTATCCGAAGGCTGAGACTGGAACTGCTCTGGGAATGTAAGAAATTAAAGATGAAGCTGTACAAAAGAAAAATACCAGCAGATGATACACGCTACAAAAGAATCAGCATGCGCACAAACATCAACATGCGCAAAGACCATAAGGAAATCATCAGAGAGCTCAGGTTCCCAGGAAGTGCGCGGACAAATCACGCACCAGAAGAAGCTGCGTTATCCACCATATACCTGTCTTCGGAGTAGGAGCTGGCAGCCTGGAGCCTAAGAAGAGCTATCTCCCAGCCATCCAAAAATCTTCATCCCAGCTGAGAGGTAATGGATTTCGAAATTATTATATTAGAACTGTTGAGTACGGTTGTGCGCAGGTGATATAGTAGTGCGAGTTGAGCAATTGCGCATTCGCATCGGAGTACAAGACTGTGCGCTAGAGTCCAGAAGAGGTACTTGTATCCGCGCTTCAATGCTTGTTCGGGACGAACAAGGGGCAAGTGTGGGGGGTTTGATAGAGGCTATTTGTACGCATTATTTAAATCATAACCCTATGCTTGTTTGCAATATTTTATGAGCAAGATTACTCGTTTCTAGTGTTTTCGTATTACAGGGCAAAACGAGTCCTTGAGTCGGATACGCGCTAACAGGCAGCGTTCTAGGAGTGAAAGATGCGCCTGCGGAGCTAGCTGCAAAAACAGAAGAGAAGTTGGCGAGAGTCAGTAGCGGTGCGCTAGCCGATGCGCTGGCCGAATGCCGTGCGCCAGGCGCAAAGTCCAGTGACCAGATTTGGAAGTTGCCAAAGGTGAACTTCCTGGGCAATATATAAACAAAGAAAGTCTAGGGTTTTAGAGGGAGATATCATCCACCATTGGACGACACACATCAGAGATAGCGGCAAAACTGGAAAACACACGGACTTGTTGAGAGGATTTGCGCCAGCTGACTGCGCCAGCCGAGAAGACAAGCTGCACGCACTGTTTGCTACAGTTTTCTCAGACACATTAGTCATTATTTACTATTCTGTGATGCTTATCACTAGCATGTCTAGCTAAACTCTTAGTGTTGGTCGGGCATGAATCTATGATGTATTATCTTTGAGACTTGAGCTTAATGCATAGTTTACTTACTTGTATTAATCCTGTGCATACGGAGACAGCTAGTTGCATAAGTAGGGGAAGCCTTGAACCGCAATCTTACTTGTGTTGCTTGCTTGTCATATGTTAAACTAGTTGATAGCTTTACGGTGACAACTAGGAGTAACGAGCTAGGGCAAGCAGTTGCTACTGTGACAGGATTCGCAGCTGTTTTAGTCTATGTTCTAAGGATTAATAGCACATGAACTTTGAACGGAACATGCGCATGTGTTAGAAAGCCTAGACCGGACACTAACCCAAGTGAAATTAAGCTATAGACGTTTAGAGTCGATGATAAGGAATGCACTCATAGAGGATTGTCTGCCCAATACTTCTCACAATCATAGTATTTAATCTCTATTGCTTGCGCACGTCTAGTGCAAATTCCCTGCGTTACACTAGTCACTGTTCATTTGCGCATCGCGCATTTCAATCATTCACACACCCCCATTTTCGTAAGTGTAGGTTGCTGGCTAGAACTGAACTTTTGCTCCCTGTGGAGATCGACCCTTACTTAACCGCTGTACTGAGTGGAAGAGGAAGGATTATATTTGACGCGCACAACGACGCGCGATCACCGAGTCTGTGGGACTGAGTTATAGCTATTTTGAATTTTTTTCAAGTCTGTAGGTGAGTTATACACAAGTCAGAGCCTGTTCTGATTGTGTGACTAGTTTAGGTCAAATAGCATAGGTTGCGTTGAGTCGAACCATGTTGTACTGTGGACCTGTAAAACTAGTGGATTAAGGGTTGGAATTCTGACTTCCCAGACGTAGGCAGATTGGCCGAACTAGTTGAACAAATCGTTGTTCAGTGTTTTGTCTTGCTGCAAAAGAATCGTCGGTACAAGCATGTGTTGTAGCAACTACTTGTTCACTATTTGCAATTCAAAGGTGCTGCGAATTTCACTATTTAAAGGAGGCTGGGCAGAGCATCAAAGGCATCGAATTAGAGAGTAAATACAGAGAACATACGCAGAATATCAAGAGAGAGATTCAAGTGCGTGCAAAGATTCGATCACCAACGAAAGCAAAGCATGAGCGCATAGTTGAGTGGTTGGAGCAAAGGCTGATCAAAGACTTGTAGAGTCTGATCAGGGCTTGATCAGAGAAGACCAATTCAGATCAAAACGTGCTTGTTGGTTGATCGAGTGGAGGAACTCTGACAATCTGCGGAGGCCCGACTCTTTCTAGTGACAGGTGGTCACTGAGTAAGGGGGAGCATCCCGGAGAAGGACAGCTGAGGATAGTGTCTGATCGGCTCGGTGGAAGGCTTTGGAGCGACGCGGACAGAACCTGCACTAGCTGCGTGCTACAGCAGGTGCTATAGCACCTACGGAGACTTCGTGTTAATTAGAATAGGTTGAGTCTGTTGGGACAGAAGGTTAGCTATTCTGAATTGATACAAGTGTAGGTGTGTGAGACACAAATCAGAGGTTGTTCTGATTGTGTGTGAAAGTTCCTAGTTGAGATCGAGTAGATAGAGAGTCACGGAGTCGAGTCTGTGTTGTACGAGAATCTCTTGAAAACTAGGGGATTGAAGACTGCAAGGTCTTCCCCAGATGTAGGCAGTTGGCCGAACTAGGTGAACAAATCATTGTTCAGTGTTTTGTCTTGCTGCAAAAGATTCGCCGGTACAAGAGTGTGCTATAGCAACTGCTTGTACACAATCTGCAACTCAGAGGCGCTGCAAATTTCAGATGTTTTAGAATTCTCAAACAGATCGTGTTTCGATAGTTGTTAGTCACAACATAAATAGTATGATTTAATGCAAATGACACATGATATGTTTATCGTGCTCTACGAGCCTACTTAGGGGAGTTTCTCTGAACCCCAAGTGGAAAGCACTTCACTATTCGAATGATCAAATACAATAGATCTTAAGTAGCACAGCTCTCTTTGTTACCGTTATGTAATTGAATCACGGTGAGTGCATTTGACTCCCTCAGACTGAGATCCCTCTCTTGTCTACCTCGATCTGCCTCCCACAAATCTGAAGTTCTCTTCCCGAGAATACCAGCACTATAACATAGTCCGTTCAACCTTTAACCTGAACACCTTGCGATCAACCTCTCTTAAGCTTAATTGCTCCAATGATGGTCGCTGCTCTGTTGCCCCTGTGTTCTGAGTTTTTTTCTTGAAAATCTTTATTCGCAGCCAACTTCATTTCCCGATCCCTTCATCCTATATAAATTAGATTACGCTTGTTTCATTTAGGAAACTAGGATATCTTGATCATATTTTACTAATTCAGAATCAAAATCCAATCTTCCGGATCTGCAGAATCTTATGAATATTTTCATCAGAATATCACATAGAATATTTTTTTGCTTGGCTTGGCTACGAAATATTTGAGTCAATGTTGATTGATCCAATTCCACGTGCGTGTCTAAGCTGGCATTATCTTACCCTCTGTTGCAGTCTTGTTGGTTTTGTACCGTTTGCCAAAAAACATGTCATACATATATCCAGGAGGCACCAGGATTTAACAGTCTCCCGCTTGGCATTTTTTGGCAAATTTCTTCAACTATCACAAGGCAAGAATCCACTGTGCGCCTCCTTGTAACATTACTCCCCCTTTTTTTGTCAAAAAAAGTGACAAGGATATACATGACCAACCAAAACTAGACAGGGGTGTCTTCGCATCCTCTACAACACATATTTGATTCATCCTCAATGTTCTTTACATCCTCAGGGACTTCAAAACACTTTCCCGAACAATTCTCGTCTCCTGAATAATCTTCCACTTCTTGCCAACCTCATCATTGTAGAACCATATTCCTGATACCGTGAAAACTTTTGTCAGAGACTCCACTTTGAGTAGATTTAGATTTCTGATAAGCGAACAAATGACCTTATATTTGTCCATATTGTCCCCCTTGCTTCTTGTTTGTTCCGCTCTTTTATAAAGACATTTAATGCTTTCTTTGTCCATTTCAGGTTTAAAATATGTATTACACGATATGAAGTGGCCCGAAGAAAATCTAAATGAATTCCGGTCGATCGAGATCAAAAACAGCAAGATTGAGCAAGCTGCAAAAGTGATTCGGACGAATCACCCTCAGCTACACGAATCAACTTGACTCAGGGAGAACTTAACGAGTTTGACCGAATCAAAAAATGATTCGGCCACGGAAGAAGCAAGCTGCCCGAATCAGTTTAGCTCTACAAGGATCTTGACCGAATCAAATGGAGTTTGACCGAAACAGAAAGTAATTCAGCCAGAAGAAATCGATTCGTCCAAGCAGAAACCCCACTGAGTATATGATTCGGCCGAATCAGAAAGTGATTCGCCCAGGTACCCGAATCATCTTAGCTCCATAAGGATGTTTGACCTAATCAAATAAGGGTTGACCGAATTAGAAAGTGATTCGGCTAGGGAAAAGTGAGTCGGCCAGCTCGAAACAACTCTGATTAAATGATTCGGACACTCTGTCCGAATCAGTTTTATTAAGGCCTGTCCGAATCAAGTGATTCGGGCACTGCGGGTAAATTTTGGAAATCTTCAAAGGTTATAAATAGAATGAGATGTAAAATTAGAACTCCTCCTCTTCCGAAAACAAAAACCCTAGGTGAATTCTCTTGGAGAACTTCAAGAATTGTCAAGGATTGGAGAAAGACTTATGCAATTGGAGAATCTACATCAACCCTCTACTTAACCACTACCTCTTTGCATCCAATTGGTGAACAATTTCAATTAAATACCATGTTTTGTTTCAAACTCACCATGAGTGAGTAGTTGTTCAGTAGTTGGGGTCCTTATGGATCCCTTAGGTTTGATTGTAATGCAAGACTTGTCTTTTTTATCTATATGAGTGAAGTTTGGTTGAAAATTCTTATGCTTTTTCTTCATATCAATTTGGTGCACACCAAGTGTTTGACGAAATACCTAAGTGAGTATGAATTGATAAAACACCTAGGGATGGAATGAGAGTTGAACTAGGTTGTTTAGGAGATCAAGCATGATTATTTTAGGTTGCGTGTGTGTGCGAGAGTGACATACGCATTCCACTAGGCCAAGTATTGAGCGACTTTAGTTAACTATCAATAGACCGAGAGGTTGAGACTAGAAGACTTTTGTTCTACGCGGTTCAATAGAGTGAGAGTTTGAGAACCGTACTATTTAGGTATTATTCCCATTCTAGAGAAGGAGCGAGAGTTGAATTTAGGATGTGTGATACCTTAGCCAAGAACCATCACTCGAATTTACTCATGATTTAGACAAGTTTTGTGTTGCTAATCGCATGACCTAGGGGTGAAATAGGATTCCGACTACGCTTTCTCTATTATTTACATCTTAGACCATATTACATTTTGTCTTTAATATTCATTAGAGATACCTCACTTAGAGGAAAAAACCCCCTTTTTATTTAGTAGATTTATCTTAAGCATTACTAGCTAGCTTTAGCCTAATCTAGGCTTTTCTCTAGGGTTCGACTCGAGGTCACTCAGATTATAAATATTGTGTGATCACCGTGATTGGACTAGTATTTATACTACCACATTTACCACAGGGTTTCAAAATGGCGCCGTTGATCCGCGCGTCGTTGTACGGGTCAAATTAATCCTTCCTTCTCCACTTAGTATAGCGGCTAAGTCAGGGTCGATCCCACAAGGAGCAACCAGACTCGTTCTAGCTAGCAACCTACAACTTATGAAAATTGGGGTTGTGAGTGATTGGGTTGCGCAGGTGCGCGAATGAACAGTAGTGAAAGCAGAATTTGCACTAGACGTGCGCAGGCAGTAGAGATTAAGTACTATGACTAAGACAAGTATCGGTGCAGACAATCCTCTATGAATGTATTCCTTATCATCGACTCTAAACGTCTATAGTTCGATTTACTGAAGTTAGTGTCCGATCAAGGCTTCCTAACATGTGCGCATGTTCCGATCAAAGTTCATGAGCTATTAATTCTTTAAACTAGTCTAAGCAGCTACGAATCATGTCACAGTAGCAGCTGATTACCCTAGCGCGTTACTCCTAGTTGTCACCGTCAAGCTACCAACTAGTTTAACATATAACACCAAGTAGTACGAGTAAGATTGCGGTTCAACTAGTTGTCAACCGTGTGCACAGAATTAATACAAGCAAACAAACTATGCATTAAGCACAAGTCTCAAAGGAAATACTCATAGATTCATGCCCAACCGATACAAAGCGTTTAGCTAGACATGCTAGTAGTAAACATAATAGAAATAGTAAATAAAAGCTAAAGTGTCTAAGGAAACAGTAACAAGCAGGTGCGTGCAGGTTGCTGTGTCTCGGTTCGCGTAGTCGGCTAGCGCAGGTCCTCGAAGCAGCTCGTGTGTTTTTCAGTTCTGGCTCTCTCTCGTTGATATCATGTGTGTCATCAAACCCTAGCCTTCCTCTCTTTATATACTGCTCATGAGGCCCGAGGACAGTCTTGGCAACTTCCAAATCCTATGATGTTCAAGATTTGGTAACACCACTATCCTGCGCATGGCTCACTGTGCACATTGGTTCGCGCACCGCAGTCTGATTCTGCCACTTCCTATCCTGTTTGCGCTGCTAGCTCCGCAGGCTGCGTGTTGCGCTCCTTAAACGGGCCTATTAGCGTGTATAGGCCCTTGTTTTGCCCTGGAATACAAAAACACCGGAAACCAGTAATCTTGTACACAAAATAATGCAAACAAGCACAGTGTTAAGATCTAAATAGTGCGTATAAATAGGCTCTATCAAACCCCCCACACTTGTCCTTGTTCGTCCCGAACATGTATTCAAGCACGGATACAATTACCTCTTTAGAGTCTAGCGCACAGTCTTGCATTCTAGCGCGATCTGTACAACCGTTTACCTTGCGTTGCTCTGTCACCTGCGCGCATCTGCCTTCAACAGTTTAATATAACAATTCCGAAATTCGTTACCTCTCAGCTGGGATGGAAATTAATTCGGATGGCTGGGAGATAGCTCTTCTTAGGCTCCGGGTTGTCAGTCTTTACTTCGAGTACGGGTATATGGTTAATTGCGCAAGTTTCTTCCGGTGCGTGATTCTTTCACGCACTTCCTGGGAACTCGAGCCTTCTTGATGATTTTCTTGTGAACTTGCGCACGCTGGTACGGAGTTGTGCGCATGCTGGTTTCTTTAGCGCATATCATCTGCTGGTGTTTTTCTTTTTGTACAGCTTTATCTACAGTTCCTATGTTCCCAGAACGGTTCCAGTCTCGGCCTCCGGATAGCAGCTATGGAACAACGCTCCGCTCTCCCTCCTTGATCTATTTGCGCAGGTCAGCGCACGCGTTTACACCCGTGCCCGCCTTCCCTCGCTCGACTTCCAGAGGAAAGGTGGTCTGTTTTACCACCTCGCCACGCTTTGGGTATTCGCCTTCGGCATCTGCGTGGCTGAGCGCGCTCTATTGTTCCGAAGGTCGCGAAGCACTGGCCTCCACTAGCACTCTCACCCATATACCTTACCTTCGAAGCCAAAACGACTAACCGCCTCTAGAGCTTTTCTGTCAACTCCACATCCCTTGTATACCCCAACTAAAAGGAATCAGCAAAAATATACTAAACAGTTGATAGCAGCGCATGCAAGATGAATAGGGCAATACAAGACGAAAAGTGTGCGCAACCCGCACACAAGCGCACCACTGCTACTATTCCCTTCAACTAAACTAAGCTACACTACAAAGCTCGTGAAATGTAACGCTCCCCCCCCCCCACACTTAAACAGAGACGTGTCCCCACGACTCATGCTAAAGCGCAACGGAGAGCGCACACATGCAAGCAAACAAAACAAAGGACATAAGAAAGAAAAACATATAGTCATCGCAGCAAAGACATAGTCAGGAGTTCACGAAATATTCAGCACAAGATAGTAAAATAACATCGAGCAATAGTTTTCAAAAAGATAAGAAACCACCCGAAAGTAATGAGCACCCTCCCTGCGTCCTAGACATCCTCGGAGCTGGACTCGGCCGCGGTTCCTTGCGCCTCCTCAACTGTGGAATCTGTCTCATATTCGGAACTGGAGGTTGGCGGCATGACAGAAACTGCTGCGGGCTGGGTCAAGAGATCGTCCTCCGGGATAGGGTCCCATAGTGAATCTGAGCTCGAACCTATGATGGGATTGCCTTCAGAGGAGGACCTCTGTGCATAGGGCTGCGCAGGGGGCTCTGCTGGTGCTTGTACCGGGTCTACTACTGGGGTGGGCACTGCTGAATGGACTGGTGATTGTGCAGGAGGGCTGGCTGGCTTGCGCGGCTCGCTGGGGGACCCTGGATGCGGCCTACGCAGACTGAGGAGAGGGGGGATAGAATTTCCAAATTTCCACCCTGATGGTGGACTTACGCTCAGGTCTGCCCCCTCTGGCGCCAAATACTCTAGCATGCGCATGACGTTGAACATCATGCGCTGCTCCTCTGACACCTCCTCAGGCGCCTCCTCTGCCTCTGTCCTGGGGCGTTTTCCCCATGCACGTGGGGGAGAATCATCAATGGCTATGGTCACTAGCTCCCCCTGCTGCACATTCGCCCTCCGGCGCGCTCCAGTCTGCGCACGAGTCCTCATGTGCCTGACTGGAGGTGCAACTGGCTCTGGGGCCTCTTCCATCTCCCTCTCCTCAGCGGCCTCCTCTAGCTGTGCGCTGCTCTCTGCTCTGTGCCTCGGTGCTCTAACCGGCTGCAGCTGGTAGCACCATTCCAAGGACCCATCCTCTTTCGCAGCCACCGCTCGGAGCTGCAGCATATGGGCACGGTCAAGGGGGACGGCTGGAACTATTGTGTGCTCGGGCACTTCCGGTGCTCCATGCAACGCACGCAGCAGACGCGTGATCATTCCTCTGCAAGTCAGCGGCCCTTTGGTGCTGACCCTACTCCAATGCACCACCATGTTTGATACAAACAGCACCTTCTTACCGTAGTAGAACCCCTTCAGTATGTCGATGTCTAGCAGGCTGATCTTTGGCACACCATTAAAGTGCCCGATGATTGCATAGGCGACCACGCGCCAGAGGTAGAACATCCACGGGTCGCGCAGCTCGCGTCCTCGGCTGCGCCCCGCGGCAAAAACTTAGCCGGTCGCCATTTCACGCCATGCCTCCTGATTTGTGTGCGTGTCCACATCCTCCTCACGCACCTTGGCGCACCTCAGCGTGCGCTTCAGCTTCTTGGCCGAGGCTATATACCACACCCCTCGGTGCCGGTATCTGATCTCGAAGTCGGCAGTCTCCAGCGACGCCAAGAACTCGCACGTATCCTCCTTATCAGCTGCGTTGTTGACCTCCAACAGCACTTCCTAGCCCGCCAGCACGAGCTTCTCCACAATCAGCTCCTCCATCCCGAGAAATAGAAGATGCCTTTCTCTATCAACTTGCTCTATCAACTGCGCTAGGACATTTTGCTCTATCAACTTGAATGCCTTTCTCAGAAACAATATGTCCTAGAACAATGCCATGTGTGACCATGAAATGACATTTCTCATAGTTAAGCACCAAGTTCATATCAATGCAACGTGTGAGCACTCTATCTAAATTGTGCAAGCATTCATCAAAAGTATTTCCATAAACAGTAAAATCATCCATAAATACTTCAACACAATCAGTCAATAAATCTGAAAATATGCTCATAACTACACGCTGGAAGGTACCTGGTGCGTTGCACAATCCGAAGGACATGCGTCTGAATGCAAATGTACCGAAGGGGCAGGTGAATGTCGTCTTTTCTTGATCCTCAGCCGCAATGGGAATCTGGTTATAACCTGAAAATCCATCAAGAAAACAAAAGGATGGTTTACCTGCAAGTCTATCCAACATTTGATCGATGAATGGAAGGGGAAAATGGTCCTTGCGTGTGGCTGCATTAAGTTGTCTATAATCAATGCACATCCTCCAGCCATTCTGCACTCTCTTGGGCACCAGCTCTCCCTTGTTATTCATCTCTACCGTCATCCCGGTTTTCTTGGGCACTACATGCACCGGGCTTACCCATTGACTGTCCGAAATTGGGTAGATGATACCTGCATCAAGGAGCTTTTGCACTTCTTTTTGGACAACCTCCATCATGATCGGATTCAAACGCCTTTGAGGTTGTCTCACTGGCTTCGCTCCCTCCTCTAGCAGGATTCGATGCATGCAAATTGCTGGGTTGATTCCTCGAATGTCAGCCAAAGTCCAACCTATGGCTGTTTTGCGCTCCTTTAGCACGCGCGCCAATTTGATCTCTTGATCGCTTTCTAGCCCACTCTTAATGATGACTAGCAGCGTCTCACCATCTCCTAGAAAGATATACTTCAAGTGTTCCGGTAGAGGTTTCAATTGAATCTCAGGGGCCTGCACAACAGATGGGACAAGTTTTGTTTCGCTGCACAATTTAATCGCATTAACCTCATACCTGGCAGCATCATGGGTGCACTGCCCATCACCAATTTCTTCAATGTTCAGCTCTGATATATCCTCTCCATATCTCATCAATGTTGCATCCTCAATAGTATCCAAGGCATGTGTTCCTGCAAGGTCAGGTGGGAATCGCATAGAGTGAATAGTGACCGGCGTGAATAGTGTTTTCCGGCGAATTCCAGCAGCTTCACTCTCCAGCTAGCTCGGACTCCACTGCCGTCACTGTAGCTCCGCGTGAATAGTGCCGTCCAGAAATGGAGTCTTGAAGAGAGATGTTTTTTTTCCTGATTTGTCCATGTCTTAGGTTTAGGGTTTTTGGGTTGAACCACCTTGGTTGAACCACATGTGCTTGAACCAAATCTGATTTCCAATTGAACCAGCAGAGTTGACTGCTGTTGACTTTTTGGTCTTGGGTGAATGCTTCAAATACGCGATAAAATCCGATGCGATCTTGAACACACCTGCGATACGAAAATACTACAAAAGAGTAATCGATTCACGCAAAATGTAATAAAACTATGGGAATAAATAACTCAATGGAGCGTATAAATACACTCCATCAGTCAACTTCGGGCGCTGTGTTATCCCAAGGTTCTCCTAAATACTTTTTTACTCTCTGCCTATTGACCTGAAAATGATGCTGGTGCTCGTTTTCTAATTCGATTGTTCCGTAGGGGAAAACATTGGTAACCGTGTATGGTCCCATCCATTTGCTGCGTAGCTTCCCAGGCATTAGCTTTAGGAGCGAGGAAAACAATAGTACCTGGTCTCCTAGCTCAAAGGTGCGTCTGAGGATGTTTTTGTCATGAAATGCTTTCGTGCGCGCCTTGTAGTCGCGCAGCCCCTCATATGCATCCAGGCGCAGCTCCTCTAACTCGCTTATCTCAAATGCGCGCTCCTTACCAGCCTCGTCTAGGTTCAGATTGCAAACGCGCAATGCCCAGTATGCCTTGTGTTCCAACTCCACTGGCAGGTGGCACGCTTTTCCATAAACCAACCGAAATGGTGAAGTCCCAATCGTTGTGTTATGTGCAATTCTGTATGCCCTTAGCGCATCGTCAAGGCGCTGGCTCCAGTCTTTGCGCGACGGTCTCCCAGTTTTCTCCAGGATGCGCTTGATCTCTCGGTTGGAAACCTCGGCCTGGCCATTCGTCTGAGGATGGTAAGCGGTGGACGTCTTGTGGCGCACCCCATAATGCTTGAATACCTGCGCCACTATCCTATTACAAAAATGCGTTCCCTGGTCGCTTATGATTGCCTTAGGCACCCCGTACCTGCAAAAGATGTTAGTTCTCAAAAAGTCAGCGACCGTCTTACCATCATTCTTCCGGGTGGCCTTAGCCTCAACCCATTTGGAGACATAATCCATTGCGACCAATATATACTCATATCCGGAAGATGGAGGAAATGGCCCCATGAAGTCAATCCCCCAAATATCGAATACTTCATCCACTAGTATTGGCGTCTGCGGCATCTCATTGCGCGCTGATATTCCCCCTGTGCGCTGACACCTGTCACAATTCCTGCAGTGGTTATATGAGTCACTAAACAAGTGTGGCCAATAAAATCCGCAATCCAGGATCTTTCTGCTCGTGCGCTTTGGACCAAAGTGTCCTCCACACGCGTGCGCATGACAAAACATTAAAACCGAGTTAATTTCATGGTCAGGCATGCATCGCCTCAAAATCTGATCAGGTCCTATTCTGAGCATATACAGATCATCCCAAATGTAATACCTGGACTCATGCTTTAATCTCATGCATTGGGTTTTAGTGAAATGAGGAGGAAACGTACCTGTGACCAGGTAATTCGCAATGTGCGCATACCATGGTACCTTACCTGTCAGCGCCATCAGATGCTCGTCAGGGAATTTCTCCTTGATCCGCCCTGGCTCCTCCTCTTTCACGATCCTGCTCAGGTGGTCAGCGACTGTGTTTTCCGTTCCCTTCTTATCCTTGATTTCCAAGTCGAACTCCTGAAGTAGGAGCACCCAGCGCATCAGGCGCGGCTTAGTCTCCTTCTTGGACATCAGGTAACAGATTGCTGCGTGGTCTGTGTAGACGATGACTCTGGCGCCTAGAACATATGCGCGGAACTTCACCAGTGCAAACACGATTGCCAGAAGTTCCTTTTCCGTGGTTGTGTAGTTCCTCTGTGCAGCGTCCAGTGTGCGCGATGCATAATAGATGGCATGCGGCTTCTTGTCCACGCGTTGTCCTAGGACTGCACCTACTGCATAGTCACTTGCGTCGCACATCTGTTCAAACGGCAGGCTCCAGTTTGGCGCGCGCATCACTGGCGCACTTGTTAGCGCCTCCTTCAGCTTATCAAACGCAGCCCTGCACTCATCAGTGAATTCGAAACACACATCCTTTTGCAAGAGGTTAGACAGGGGTATACAAATCTTAGAAAAATCTTTTATGAAACGCCTGTAAAACCCTGCATGCCCAAGGAATGATTTCACATCGCGCACGTTAGTGGAATAAGGCAGATTTGAAATAAGATCTATTTTGGTCTTATCTACCTTAATCCCCTCCCGCGAGATAATATGTCCTAGTACTACTCCATGCGATACCATAAAATGACATTTTTCATAATTGAGCACTAGGTTTTTTGAAATGCAGCGCGCACAGTAAAATCATCCATGAACACCTCTATGCATATACCGATCATATCAGAAAAGATGCTCATGACTAGACGTTGGAATGAACCTGGCGCGTTACACAACCCAAACGACATGCGCCGAAACGCAAACGTACCCAATGGGCAGGTAAACGTAGGTTTTTCTTGATCCTCCGCAGCTATGGGTATCTGATTGTACCCTAAGTACCTGTCTAGGAAGCAAAAGTATGGCTTCCCCGCTAATCGATCTAGCATCTGGTCCATGAAGGGCAGCGGAAAATGATCCTTGCGCGTGACTGCGTTAAGCTTTCTGTAGTCGATGCACATGCGCCATCCAGTTTGCATGCGCTTGGGAACTAGCTCGCCCTGCGCATTCTCCTCTACTGTGATTCCTCCTTTCTTCGGCATAACGTGCACTGGACTCACCCATTTGCTGTCCGAGATTGGGTAAATGACTCCTGCGTCAAGCAGCTTCAGGATCTCCTTCTGTACCACCTCCATCATATTCGGATTCAATCTGCGCTGAGGTTCCCTGGATGGTTTGGCACCATCTTCCAATAGAATCCTATGCATGCATACATCCGGGCTCACTCCGCGCAGATCAGCAAGTGTCCATCCTATAGCGCGCTGGTTCTTGCGCAGCACCTCCTGTAATCGCGCCTCCTGCTCCTCTTCTAATCCGTTCTTTATGATTACCGGTAGGGTGTCGTCATTTCCCAAGAATATGTACTTGAGGTGCTCGGGGAGTTGCTTCAGCTCGACCTTGGGTGCCTGTTCAATAGAGGGCAAGACTTTATTAGCAGTGCAGACATTAACTATATCGTGTACCTGTCTAGATACTGGTTCAGCACCGCTCAGCTCATCCTCATGCGCCTCCATCTCTACCTGTGTCAGCGGCTCAGGTCCTTTTGTTGCGCTCGCACATTGCGCATCTGCAACCAAGTCGTCTATGTTGTCCAACGCGTGCACGGTGGTGTCCTCATGAGGGTGCTGCATCCCTTTAAATATGTTAAAGTGAATTTCCTCGCCGTCAACTTCCATTGAGAGAGTACCCCTCCACACGTCTATCTTTGTGCGCGCTGTCATCAGAAATGGTCTGCCGAATAGGATTTGCGCACTTCCCATGCTCGACTCACCCTCCATTTCTAAGACGTAGAAATCTGCTGGGAACACCAGCTCTCCTACTCGGATGAGGACGTCCTCTATCATGCCCGTCGGTTGTTTGCACGACTGATCTGCTAGTTGAATGATGAGACCTGCAGGCTTTAGTGGACCAAGGCGCAGTGACGCATGCAAGGAATAGGGAAGCACATTTATAGATGCGCCTAAGTCAATCATGCAGTTACTCACTGTGGTCTTACCTAAAGTGCATGGAATGGTGAACGTACCTGGATCCCGGCATTTAGGTGGTACCTTATGTTGCACGATTGCTGAGGCCTGCGCATTTAGCATTACTTGTGCGCACTCGCCTTTCCTCCTCTTGTTTGTGCACAACTCCTTTAAAAACTTGGCGTACCTAGGGATCTGCCGAACTGCTTCAATAAGGGGAATGTTTATTTCCACCTTACTGAATAACTCGTAGAGTTCTTTATCAAGCGCCTCCTTCCTAGCCAATGGTGCCTGTACAGGAAAAGGTGCAGGTATGTTAGTACGATTCATGTCTTTATCTTTCGATTGCGCCATACCTGGCGCCTCGCCCTGCTGGTTTGTGGCTTGCGCATCCGGCTCTGCTGGTTCTGGAGCTTGCGCAATTGGTTGCGCGGGCGCCTTTGCGGTCTGCTTTGTTCCTACTGTGCGCCCAGTCCTCAGTGTCACTGCGTTGACTCCTCCCTTGGGATTCTGAATCAATTGCGAAGGCAGGTTGCCATCGCTCTTTTTCAGCTCATACACCGTGGTAGCGATCTGTGACAGTTGCTTTTCAATGGACTCGAACCTCTTGTCATACTTCTCATCATTCTTGTGCACTGTGTCTGCTAACTGGCCCACGATATCTTCTAAGGATCGCCGCGGCTGCTGGTTGTTTTGCGTTGGCGCGTCAGTGCGGCGATGCGGTGGAATGTAGGGCGCAGCTTGTTGCGTCTGCTGTGGTGTGCGCTACTCCGCGGACTGCCTCTGGAAATTGTTGTCCTCCCTCCATCTGAACCCATTTGCGGCTAGTCTAAGACGCGGCTGATTCTGCCTCTGCGGTCCTCTATTGTCCCGTCCTCCTAGAGCATTGATATCTCCTGATTCCTCGAAATGTGTGGGACATGCATCAGTTTTATGCTCGATGGTCGTGCAGAATTCGCATGCCTTTGGCGCAGCTGGTTGCGCCCCTTGCGCGTTCATCAACTTCTGCAGCATGGCCTTCATCTCCTTTATCTCAGCGCTTGTTTCTACCTGATGCACAGAACGAGCACGACTATTCTCAAGTGTTAGCTGATGTCTTACCTGTCCAGCAGAGTCTTCTATCAGCTGCCATGCGTCCTCTGGGTACATGTTGCAAATGTCGCCTCCTGCGCATGCATTCAATAATCTCAGCTCCATTAGCAATCCGTTCAGGAAATTCTTTATCAGCACATTCTGGGGCAGGCCGTGATTGTAGCAGTTAGCCTCCAGCTCCCTGAAACGCTCATAATACTCCGATAGTGATTCTCCTGCGACCTGCCTGGGTGCGGCCAACTCCCTCCTGAGTAGCGCGATCTTGGCTGCAGGATAGTACTTGTCCAAGAACTTCTTCTGAAGCTGCTCCCATGTGTGAATAGATCCTGCTGGTAGGCTCATCAGCCAATGCCTGGCCGTATCACACAATGAAAAAGGGAACGCCTTCATCTTCAGCGCTTCGTCGCTCTCCCCTTCGGCCTTCATGTTCTCGCAAATAACTAGGAATTCTCACACATGCTTGACTGGGTTCTCGTTGTTCATCCCGTGAAACTTGGGCATGTGATGAATGAGCGAGCTCCTTAGCTCAAAATGACCGTCTAGTGGAAGCACTATGCACCATGGCTGGTTAACCGTGATTGGAGCTGACATCTCGCGCACTAATCTGCGTCGCGCGACCAGTCGCGCGGGTGGCGCATTATACATTTCGGCGGCCATCCTTGCTTCAACTTCGCGCTGCAGTTCCTCTCTGAACAGAGCTGCGCGGTTATCTGCCCTCACATTCTTTGGGGTTCTGTCTCCTAAATTATCTCCAATGACACTGTTATCCTCCATGACCTGTTCTAAATCTCAAAGAAAACGAAATTAAAAGACAACTAAGCTGTCGCGTCTGTCAGTGCGCAATTATAACCTACGCAGCGCAACTGTTTCAAGGTTGCGCAAGCTGATGTTGATTGCGCGCTGTCAGAAGCAACAACGAGGAAAATAAAGCAAACAGAAATAACTAACTACTGTAAAAGAAAACTTAAACTAGTTAAAACTTATCTATGTTGCTCCCCGGCAACGGCGTTAAAATTTGATCCGCTCGTCGTTGTACGCGTCAAATTAATCCTTCCTCCACTTAGTATAGCGGCTAAGTCAGGGTCGATCCCACAAGGAGCAAGCAGACTCGTTCTAGCTAGCAACCTACAACTTACGAAAATTGGGGTTGTGAGCGATTGGGTTGCGCAGGTGCGCGAATGAACAGTAGTGAAAGCAGAATTTGCACTAGACGTGCGCAGGCAGTAGAGATTAAGTACTATGACTATGACAAGTATCGGTGCAGACAATCCTCTATCAATGTATTCCTTATCATCGACTCTAAACGTCTATAGTTCGATTTACTGAAGTTAGTGTCCGATCAAGGCTTCCTAACATGTGCGCATGTTCCGATCAAAGTCCATGAGCTATTAATTCTTGAAACTAGTCTAAGCAGCTACGAATCCTGTCACAGTAGCAGCTAATTACCCTAGCGCGTTACTCCTAGTTGTCACCGTCAAGCTACCAACTAGTTTAACATATAACACCAAGTAGTACGAGTAAGATTGCGGTTCAAGGCTTCCCCTACTCATGCAACTAGCTGTCAACCGTGTGCACAGAATTAATACAAGCAAACAAACTATGCATTAAGCACAAGTCTCAAAGGAAATACTCATAGATTCATGCCCAACCGATACAAAGCGTTTAGCTAGACATGCTAGTAGTAAACATCATAGAAATAGTAAATAAAAGCTAAAGTGTCCAAGGAAACAGTAACAAGCAGGTGCGTGCAGGTTGCTGTGTCTCGGTTCGCGTAGTCGGCTAGCGCAGGTCCTCGCAGCAGCTCGTGTGTTTTTCAGTTCTGGCTCTCTCTCGTTGATATCGTGTGTGTCATCAAACCCTAGCCTTCCTCTCTTTATATACTGCTCATGAGGCCCGAGGACAGTCTTGGCAACTTCCAAATCCTATGATGTTTAAGATTTGGAAACACCACTATCCTGCGCATGGCTCACTGCGCACATTAGTTCGCGCAGTTGGTTAGCGCACTGCAGTCTGAATCTGCCACTTCCTATCCTGTTTGCGCTGCTAGCTCCGCAGGCTGCGTGTTGCGCTCCTTAAACGCGCCTATTAGCGTGTATCCGACCTAGGCCCTTGTTTTGCCCTGGAATACAAAAACACCGGAAACCAGTAATCTTGTACACAAAATAATGCAAACAAGCATAGTGTTAAGATCTAAAAAGTGCGTATAAATAGGTTCTATCAGCCGTTGCCGAGGATTAGCCATTAGACTAGTTTGCTTTTTAGTATTGCTTTAGTTAGTCTACTTTTTTTTTCCTTTACTTTGTTGATCGTGATTGCGTGTTTGCGTATCGTGATTGCGTGTTTGCGTGCTATTCTTGCCTACTTTAATTTAAGTTCGGACTTACTAACTCTTTCTTCGATCGCTTGGTAGGTGTTTGAATACAAACTCGACCGCGCACGAAAAAGGTACAAGAACAAGCTTCCACGTCAACACCAAATTTTGATACTCCTCTTCCTCAAATTCAAGTTGATCAACAAATAATGGAGAATATGGACCAACCACCAGCAAGAATTGCTGATCAACCATTGGACATTACGGAGCGCCCATTTATTTGGAAAAGGGTGACGATAAGGAATTCAAAATAAAGTCGGCGCTTCTCCACATGGTAGCCGTGAATCAATTTGAAGGGTATGGAAACCCTAATGCGCATCTGGCGCAATTTACAGAATTATGCCGCACTTACAAAGTGCAAGGAATCAGACCAGAGGCCATATACCTGAGGGTATTTCCATTCTCGTTAAGCGGAAAAGCCAAGGATTGGCTAATGAGTCACGAGCCGAATACCTTCCACACATGGGAACAACTTGCCCAAGCCTTCCTAATTGATGTTGGCGTTTTAGGCAAGCAAAATGAAGTGCTATTCTAGTCACGCAAATATCAAACAATATTTATAACCGAGTGACCTCGGGTCGAACCCAAGGGAAAACCTTAGACTAATTGACAACTAATCAATGCTACTATTATAAGTCTACGGTTTTTGGGGGGTTTTGTCCTCCTATAGAGGTATCTCTAGTAAGCACTAAAGATAAATGATATTTTTGGGTTTTGCTTAATGAATAAAAAAGGTGACTAGGGATTCAACTTCTCCCCTAAGATATGAGGAAAATGAAATAACTCACTAATATATGCATGAACTACATTTGGTTGATAAAAGCAAGGCTAATGCATCGTCCGCTCTAGGTTCAACTCTCGCTTCTTCCCTAGAATGGAGAGGATACACAAATGACATGGTTCTCAAACTCTCATTCTATTGAACCGTGTAGAACTTGAGTCCCATAACCGCACCCTCTCGGTCTATTGGCCGGTTACTCAAATCCGCTTAAAACTTAGCCTAATGTCAAGAGTGGATGTCGCTCTCACGCACAAACACTCCATCTATGTTCATACAATAGCTATGAAACATCCTAAGTTCAACTCTCGTTCCTTCCTTAGGGGTTTTACCCAAGCATACTCACTTACGCATTTCGTCAAACACTTGGTGTGCATACAATGAATACATAGCTAGGGCACAAAGAAATCAAACCAAACTTCATTCAATACAATAACATAGTGTTCTACATCATATCCAATCCTAGGGGATCCATTTAAATCCCCAACCACAAGAACAACTACTCACTCATAATGAGTGTGCACAAATACATGACAACTAAGTGAAACATCAATGTAAATACAAAGCTAAAGGGTTTAAGAGAGGTTGATGTAGAATCTTCAATCCAAGCTTGGTCTTCTCCGAGCTCCAGTCGCCTAGGGTTGAGAAAATGTGGAAGCTCTCTTCTTAACTTGCATCTCATTCTATTTATACATTTTTCAACATTTACACTCACTGCCCGAATCAAGTGATTCGGAAAAGGCTTAGTAAGTTGATTCGGACAGGGTGTCCGAATCATTTCTGCTGCGTTAGAAACTCGCTTGTTTGACACTTTAAAACATTGATTTACGTCTTGACGTAAACTATAAAGTTGTAGATCTTTGAATTACCTTTCCAACAAGCTATAGAACGTCCCAATCGGATAAGAATCGCGCGCTCGGCAAGCCTTCGAAGATAAACAGGTCAGTCTGCCCAGATTTGATCTACAGGTGAATTCTCCCCGAATCAACTTTGATTCGGGCAAGCCTTGAGTTGATTCGTGCGAATCATCTGTTCAGTGCTGTAATGAAGTATCATGCTTGCCCGAATCACTTTTCTTTGGCCGAATCAAAAGTGATTCGGCCTATCCTGAATTCCTCTTTGGGAGAATCAACTTTGTAGCGCTGGAATTCTTGCCTGTTTTGACCCCTTAAACCTTCGAATTATGTCTTGATGTAAACTATGAAGTTGTAGCCCTTTGAGTTAGCTTTCCAACAAGACATGACACGCCTTAATCAGATAAGAAACGTGTGCTCGGCGAGCCTTCGAAGCTGAATAGGCCAATCATGGACGAATCAAACTAGCCTTTTGCTTGATTTTGCTCTCTTTTGCTCTCGATCGACTAGAATTCATCCAGATTTTCTTCACACCACTTCATATCATGTAATATACATTTTTAACCTGAAATGGGCAAAGAAAACATCAAGTGACTTTATAAAATAGGGAAGCAAACAAGAAGTAAGGAGAAAATATGAACAAATATAAAGTTATTTGTCCGCTCATCAAAACACCCCACACTTAAGTCTTGTTCGTCCCGAACAAATATGTGCATAAGTCAAACGGAGAGTAAGATGCTAGATCATATATGGCAATATCAAAGCACGTAGCAAATCTTACGCACATGAAACTCATCAACCTCCTAGCAAAATTAATCTACTCCTAACTCACTGTCGTAGGAATCACGAATGCATTTAGCGTATGCATCAAAGCCTTTAAACCTCTAGGTTACCCTAGCGGACGAGTTGAAGTCTCGTGAGAGTTTTCAGAAAAGGAATACTCACAAATCCCATTTGCAATCATCCATGAGAGTTCAAAATCTAAATATAGCTAGCTAAGCAAGTAGTTCACTATCACCTCAAATAATAATAGAGTTGTGCAAATTATTCACTTCACGCAAACTCTAAGGATCATTCACTTCAATGTGATAATAAATACTCATAGAATCGATATCAACTTAGCATTCGTCAAATTCAAATTTCCGCTCAATTTCCTATGCAAGTAGTATGAAGAAAAGCGTCGCTAGCACAAAAATTTTGTCAAATCAATCACATATGCTTGCTAAGGGCAAGTCCATAAGCTCAAGACAATAAACTCTTTCTCAAGTTTTAGACTATATGTGATAAACCGTAAGAGAAGAGGAGTTTTGACAATGAAAAATTTAGAATTCACTCGTACAAATCTGGATGCTTAAGTAATAAAATACGAGGGTCATACCTTAGACGCTTCCTAAAAACCCAATGTATGCGAAAGAACTTGCGGAAAAGGCGCAGAGTCAAGAATTAAGTGTGATTATTTATCTTTTTGCGTTTATACAAATGCTTTCGAGGGGGAAATTACCTTCCTAACCCTCGGCAATTGTAAAACCTTCAAAATATGATTTTTTTTTCTTTCTTGCGCCTTTTTTTTTCTTTTTCTTTTTTGTCTTTTCGCAATCATTTCAAAACACCCCACACTTAATACTTGACAATGTGCCTAAATGTTATATGATGGAGCATGAAGTGTGAGCTAAGCAACAAAGGCTAAATAGGGACGCTAAAATCACCTAAAAGCAAACAAGAGCAAGTACAAGGTTTTTGTATGAAAACATTTTTTTATTTTTGTGCTCGCTAAACTTAACTTCATTTTTCATGCATGGAAAGAGCTTAAAAATAAATCGAACTAAGCTAGTCGAACACCAAGTCATGTGAATAAAATCATCACAAAGAGGATCAACCGACTTAAAGATGCGATTCCTCTCGTATGAAGGTATCCAAATGCACATAACAAATTCCACAACGATTCTATACTACAATCAAGTAAAAATAAAAGCATAAATACTCACAAGCCTAGTTTAACGTCTTGGCTAAGACATAGCTGATTCCCTTCATTTAAATAGAAACACACTTGAGAAGTCCTATGCTAAAATCCCTTCTCAAGCGGCGCAAAAGAAAAGCTTCGGATAATTTGGAGTCGCTTGTCGAAAAGCTTGGGTTCATCGAAATTGAGCTCTACCTCATTACATAGCAGATTTGTAAGAGGTCGAGCAATCTTCGGGAAGTTCTTGATGAACCTCCAATAAAATCCAGCGCGCTTGAGGAAACTCTTTATTTCTTGCACGTCGCTCGGTGGTGGCAGCTTCTCAATAAAATCAATCTTGCCTCTATCGACCTCAATTCCACTCTTTAATGCAAGATGCCCCAACACAATATGTCCTTTAACCATGAAGTGGCATTTTTCCCAATTAAGCACAAGGTCCATTTCGATGCATTTTAGATTCGGTGGTAGGGGTTTCAATCCCTCACCGAATTCATCACCTTTTGGCGCCTCATTTACCTCATTTGTGCCATGATTAATATCAGCGGGTTTCACTTCAATTCCCAATAAAGAGGTGAACGACAAGCAATTGTCATCTTGTGTAAGCAACTCCTGCTCAAAGCTTGTTAGTTCACCAAGAGAATCAAAAATATTGCATGCATCATCTTCGATGGTATCCTCATCGAGAGTGTTACCGTCCTCCTTCTTCTTTAATCTTTGCGGAAATGGAATGGGAGGCATATATGGAGCGGGCTCTTCAGCTTTTTCTTTTCTTTTCTTCTCTTCTCAATTACTTCTTGAGATGAAGACCCTTCTTTATCAACCTCAACGGTTGTGTTGGCAACTTTGGTCTTCACTTGGGGCTCTTCTAAGATTCTTCCGCTCTTTATGATGATGGCATTTATAGTTTCGGAAGAGTTTACATTCGGTTGAGAAGGCAATTTTTCTTGATATCTTGATGAAGAACTCGCTTGTTGAACAATTTGAGTCCCAAGCATTTCGCTATGCGCTTGCAATTGGTCGAGTTTTTGAAGGATGAGTTGGCTATCCTTTTGTTGTTGAGCTTGAGTTGCAGCCACTATTGCGGCAATGGATGCTAGGGATGGTTCCTCTTGGATAGGCGCTCTCCTTGGAAAGTTTGGGTCTTCATGGGACCTTACATACCCATCATTTTGATGCGCGGCTGCCATATGAAGGAGGGCGGATTTTATATCGAATTCTTGATCTTCACCCTCTTCCAAGTAGATGGGTGAGCCATAATATCCAATGGTCGGGGCGTTGTATGCCCAAACCGGTCTTTCTTCTTCCTCTTGCGGAAGAGGAGCATTTCCTTGCCTTCTTGGAATTTGTAGGTCCATATATTCTGGTTGTTCGGCTTGTGTAGGCGAAGGAGTATCCAAGTGAGGAGTTAAGCTCGTGTGAAGCGGAGGGATGAGAAGGTTGGCTTATAGTTGAGGTAGAAGCTTGTTTTTGTGCTCTCTTGCTCTTTGCTCTAGTTTGCATTCAAACACCTATGAAGCAATCAAAGAGAACTTTTATAAGTGTGAACTTTAATAGAGACAAACAAGAATAACACGCACGCAAGCAATTACGACAACTAAAAATGAAAAGGAAAATAGAAAGTGAAGCAAACTAACAATAAGTAATACTAACTAGCAATCTAGACTAATGGCTATTCCCCGGCAACGACGCCATTTTGATGTTGGCGTTTTAGGCAAGCAAAATGAAGTGCTATTCTAGTCACGCAAATATCAAACAATATTTATAACCGAGTGACCTCGGGTCGAACCCAAGGGAAAACCTTAGACTAATTGACAACTAATCAATGCTACTATTGTAAGTCTACGGTTTTTGGGGGGGTTTTGTCCTCCTATAGAGGTATCTCTAGTAAGCACTAAAGATAAATGATATTTTTGGATTTTTCTTAATGAATAAAAAGGGTGACTAGGGATTCAACTTCTCCCCTAAGATATGAGGAAAATGAAATAACTCACTAATATATGCATGAACTACATTTGGTTGATAAAAGCAAGGCTAATGCATCGTCCGCTCTAGGTTCAACTCTCGCTCCTTCCCTAGAATGGAGAGGATACACAAATGACATGGTTCTCAAACTCTCATTCTATTGAACCGTGTAGAACTTGAGTCCCATAACCGCACCCTCTCGGTCTATTGGCCGGTTACTCAAATCCGCTTAAAACTTAGCCTAATGTCAAGAGTGGATGTCGCTCTCACGCACAAACACTCCATCTATGTTCATACAATAGCTATGAAACATCCTAAGTTCAACTCTCGTTCCTTCCTTAGGGGTTTTACCCAAGCATACTCACTTACGCATTTCGTCAAACACTTGGTGTGCATACAATGAATACATAGCTAGGGCACAAAGAAATCAAACCAAACTTCATTCAATACAATAACATAGTGTTCTACATCATATCCAATCCTAGGGGATCCATTTAAATCCCCAACCACAAGAACAACTACTCACTCATAATGAGTGTGCACAAATACATGACAACTAAGTGAAACATCAATGTAAATACAAAGCTAAAGGGTTTAAGAGAGGTTGATGTAGAATCTTCAATCCAAGCTTGGTCTTCTCCGAGCTCCAGTCGCCTAGGGTTGAGAAAATGTGGAAGCTCTCTTCTTAACTTGCATCTCATTCTATTTATACATTTTTCAACATTTACACTCACTGCCCGAATCAAGTGATTCGGAAAAGGCTTAGTAAGTTGATTCGGACAGGGTGTCCGAATCACTTCTGCTGCGTTAGAAACTCGCTTGTTTGACACTTTAAAACATTGATTTACGTCTTGACGTAAACTATAAAGTTGTAGACCTTTGAATTACCTTTCCAACAAGCTATAGAACGTCCCAATCGGATAAGAATCGCGCGCTCGGCAAGCCTTCGAAGATAAACAGGTCAGTCTGCCCAGATTTGATCTACAGGTGAATTCTCCCCGAATCAACTTTGATTCGGGCAAGCCTTGAGTTGATTCGTGCGAATCATCTGTTCAGTGCTGTAATGAAGTATCATGCTTGCCCGAATCACTTTTCTTTGGCCGAATCAAAAGTGATTCGGCCTATCCTGAATTCCTCTTTGGGAGAATCAACTTTGTAGCGCTGGAATTCTTGCCTGTTTTGACCCCTTAAACCTTCGAATTATGTCTTGATGTAAACTATGAAGTTGTAGCCCTTTGAGTTAGCTTTCCAACAAGACATGACACGCCTTAATCAGATAAGAAACGTGTGCTCGGCGAGCCTTCGAAGCTGAATAGGCCAATCATGGACGAATCAAACTAGCCTTTTGCTTGATTTTGCTCTCTTTTGCTCTCGATCGACTAGAATTCATCCAGATTTTCTTCACACCACTTCATATCATGTAATATACATTTTTAACCTGAAATGGGCAAAGAAAACATCAAGTGACTTTATAAAATAGGGAAGCAAACAAGAAGTAAGGAGAAAATATGAACAAATATAAGGTTATTTGTCCGCTCATCACTAATTCAATTCTTCCTGCCAGCAAAGACTAAGAAAATCCGGGATAGAATATGCCAGTTCACACAACAAGATGACGAGAATTTTCATGAGGCATATCAGCTCTTCCAAGAGTTACAAAGAGATTGTCCGCATCACGGATTCAGCAAATTGCAGCTCATGCAAAGCTTCTATGATGGAATGGATCAAGACGCGAGAAACCATATGGACCAAGCTAGCGGAGGAGCAATGATGGACTTGAGAGCCTCCGATGGATTCAAGATTATTGACAAAATCGCGCGGAATTCACATCAATGGGGTGGAGAAAGGAACCACCTAAAGAAGAAAGGGAAGGAGCATACCTCCAAAGCCGTGAAAAAAAGAAGATTTCAATTCCCTAGCAAAGACAGTAAATTCCTTGGCAGCTTCAATTGGAAATTGAAACCTCAACAAAAAGGGAGAAAGCCAGCAAGTTTGCGGTATTTGTTCTAGCCCGACGCATAATGATGACTCGTGCACCGCAAAGCACGCGGACGAGTATGAGGATATTAATTACTTAGTCCGAAATCAAGGGAGAGAATACGCGCCACCGCAAGCTAGCAGTTATCAATCAAGGAACCCTCTAGCCCATGTGAGATTCCAAGAAGACTATCGCTGAATATAGAGCCCAAACCAGCACCGCCAGGATTTGTTCTAAGAAATCAGAATCAAGGAGCCCCCTCCAACACATATCAGCCAAGGAATAATTATCAAAACCAAGCAATTTCAGCCATCAAAATCAGGGAACGCACCAAAGGCACGAAGAGAAACAAAGCAACGAGGAGCCGTCCCTAATTTTTATTGTTGCCCAGTTGGCCGCGACTCAAGCCCAGCAGAAAATAGACAACCAGCTTATTCTTCAAAGGCTAGATCAATTGCAAGCGCACAATAAAATGCTCGAAACGCAGATTGCGCAACAAGCTGCCTCGTCTTCAAAATATCAAGGGAAGCTGCCCTCGCAACCCGATGTGAACGCCTCCGAGACGATTAACGCAATCACACTCAAGAGTGGGAGAGCTCCAGAAGAGCCGCAACCAAAGGCCAAAGTGGAAAAGGCAGCAGATTGAGTTGTCGAAGAAGAGTCTTTGCCGCAGAATTCGAGTGATGTACAGGAGAAGGAAAAGCCGCAGGAGCCAGCACCTTATGTGCCGCCGATTCCCTTCCCTCAAAGGCTGAAAAAGAAGAAGGAGGATGCACATTTCAAGCGCTTTACAAAGCTGGAAAAGCTGCAAGTTACTTTGCCATTTACAGAGGTACTCACTCAAATGCCTACCTATGCTAAATTTTTGAAAGATATTATGTCTCATAGAAGGGAAATGCATGATTTAGACCATGTGGCTTTAGACGCAAATTGTAGTGCTATAATTCAGTGTGCCATGCCTAGGAAGCTTAGCGATCATGGGTCATTTTCTATTCCTATTTCTATGGGAGAAATTAGCATAGCTAGTGCATTGTGTGATTTAGGTGCTAGCATATCTTTAATCCCTTATTCACTTTTTAATAAGCTAGATATGGGATGAAATTCGCAGTGTCTCGGTTTGACAGATTTGTGAACAAGCAGTTGCTGCAGCACACTCTTGTTCATTCGGAAATTGTCTCAGCAAAAAATGAACAAGGCACAAGTTTGTTCACCCAGTTCGGCCAATCTGCCTACGTCTGGGGAGGACTATTCTCCAGTCCTCAATCCACTAACTCGAAAGGTCTCCAAGTACACACGGTTACAACTCACGCAACCTATGCTACTCAACCTTGTGTGGATCACTTGACACAATCAGAACAAGCTCTGACTTGTGTCTGCACACCCTCTACAAAATGTCAATCTAGAATAGCTACAGTCTTCTCACAGAACTCAGCCTATTCTAAAGTACAACTACTCAGCAGGGTTGCTGTAGCAACTGCTGTAACACACAGCTGAAGCACAAAATGTCCGCGTCGCTCCAAGGCCTTCTGCCGAGCCGATCGAACAATTCCACGAGCGCTGCACACTCTGGAATACTCCCCCTCACTCAGTGACCACCTGCCACTAGTGAGTACTGCCGCACGACACTTGACCGAGCCTCACACCCGTCAGTTCTTCTGCGGCTGCCCTTGATCAACCAACAAGCTCCGCAGCTCTGAATTGGCTTCCAGATCAAGCTCGAATCAGACTCTGCAAGTCCTGATTCCCTTCTGCTACAATCACCACAGCTCTGCGCTCACGCTCTGCTCTCGGGTGATGATCGAAGAATTCGTCCGTCGCACACCAAAGATTGCTATCTCTGAAATCTGTGTATGCACTCGTGTATCCCTCAGCTTCGATCCCCTTTCTGCTCTAAACCCCTTTTGCTTAAATAGCATCACCAGCTTTTAGCAATGTCCAGGTTTAGGCAATGTCCCAACAAGAACAATTATCTCCTAAAATCTAGGAGATTAGATTTGATATTTATCTTCAATGCAAATCTCCTTCTCTGACAAGAAAACCTCAATGGAAAATACTCCACAGTATTTTAGAAATTCTTCACATGCTTTCCATAGAGTTTCCAGCCCTTCTGGACAAGCCCAGGTTGCAGCTGCTTCTTGGACGGTTGATACAGCCAGTTGAACAAGCTCCTGCTGCAGCATCCCCTACTGCAGCTGCTGCTAGTTCACTTCTACTGGCCTGCTTGATTACTTGAGCTGCAGCAACTCCTTGTTCACTTGTGCTGGTTTTGTCAAACACTGCCATACTTGCATCATCAATCTCCCCCTTGGCATTTTGACAAAACCTTAGAACACTGATGCAAACTTACATGAACCAGAAAAGGTTCTAAATAAAAATTCAACAAGAGAACAAGAGAGAAAAATATTCAGAGGGTGGCCACACACAGCCATAGCGCAGGGTCAAAAAAAAACACCAGTTCATCAATAGCAGTTCAGCAATATAAATCTTCTCTCCCCCTTTTTGTCAAAGATGCTCAAGGGGCCTGCTCCTCATCCTCCGGGAACTCCAAGTCTCTGAGTAGACTCCTAATCTGGCCACGCCTGGCATCCCTTCGTTTGGCTTCAGCTTCAAGAATGAGCAGCTCAGACCTGAGATGGCTCACAATTCTGGCACGTAGAGCTGACTGAATTGTTGTAGCAGGGGGAAGAGATTCCTCCAGAGGAGCTGATGCTGAAGAACCAACCAGAAGAGGATCCTCATATGCAATATCTACTGCATGCTTTCCTTTGAATAACTTGTGGTCTACTGTGAAGACCTGAAGCTCCGCAGATAAGCCTTCAGAAATCTCACCAAGCTCCGGATGCTGAGAGACCATTATCCCATAGATGAGAGAGGGTAGGAAACATAACACTGCCCAGGCTGATTCTCCTCTTCTTCCTAATAGAGTAGATAAGGTTAGCAAAGTCTCTGCTAACCTTCCCCCTGTGAGAGCTAGGGATCCAGTTTCTGATGCCCAGATGATACAGCAGGGCATTCTTGGAGGTTAGCTCAGCAGCACTGAGGTTTGGACCGCCCCAAGACAGGCACACTCCCCCTGTCAAGACTTTAGCCAATATCTCTGGCTGAACAATAGTGGGAGCTCTGGCATTCTCATGGATCTCAATAAATTCATCAATTTTTTCAGGGGTAATAAACACTGTCTTACCCCTTACCCAACTTTTCCCAAACTCATCCGCTCATTCTTCTCCAAATTTCTCTTCCATATTCACAATAAATTCCCTAACCAGAGCTATGTTGAATCTGAATGGAAAGGTTAGGGACTTGAGAAGGTTAACCTCTGTGAGAAGCTAGATCATAGCTGCTGATTTGTACTTGTCCTGGACCAGTCTCTTTTCGGCCACAATGTGCTTCCTCTCAACAGCACTCCAGGATTGAGACGCACTCCTGTTTCTGAACCAAATACCTTCAACTGTGAGAGCAGATAAGTCTGCCACTGAATGTCCTCTCACAGACGGTTCACCAGAAGCACCTGCATTTTCTTCACTTGATTCTTCTTCTTCACTGCTGGAGACTGGGATTAGGATAGGAGCTTTTCCTTTGTCTGAAGAAGGAGGAGGATGTGCTGCAGCAGGTTCTTGTTCAGGAGACTCGGCTCCTGTTTCCTCCCCTTCACCCACAATGCCAGGGGACATAACAAGTGTTCTGCAACTTTCTTCTGCAGAACCTGCTACAGCATCTGCTGTAGCTTGTTGATAGAGCCTATTTATACACATTATTTAGATCATAACCCTGTGCTTGTTTGCATTATTTTGTGTACAAGATTACTGGTTTCCAGTGTTTTTGTATTTCAGGGCAAAACAAGGGCCTAAGTCGGATACGCGCTAACAGGCAACATTTAGGACGCGCATCACACAGCCTGCGGAGCTAGCGGCGCAAACAGAAGAAGTGGTAGAGTCGACCACGATGCGCTAACCGATTGTGCTAAAGCAGATGCCATGCGCCAGGCGCAGATAGTGGTGTTTCCAAATCCTGACACGACCAGATTTGGAAGTTGCCAAGGATGAGCCTCTGAGCAGTATATAAAGAAGAGAAGGAGGCTAGGGTTGAGAGATGATTATTAGGATTCACAATTCGTACACCCAGGAGGCACTGCGCAGCAGGACTGGAAAACACACGAGCTTGTTGAGAGGATCTGTGCCAGCCGACTGCGCCAGCCAAGACTGCAACCTGAACGCACTGTTTGCTATTGTTTTCTTGGACACTCTAGTTATTATTTACTGTTTTTGTGATGTTTATCACTAGCATGTCTAGCTAAACGCTTAATATCGGTTGGACATGAATCTATGAGTATTTCCTTTGAGACTTGCGCCTAATGCATAGCTTGCTTGCTTATATTAATTCTGTGCACATTACTGGCAGCTTGTTACATGAGCAGGGGAAGCCTTGAACCGCAATCTTACTCTTGTTGCTTGTTGTTGTTTGTTAAACTAGTTGAATAGCCTGACGGTGCCAACTAGGAGTAACGCGCTAGGATAGGCAATTACTACCTTGATCGGATTCGTAGTTGTTTAGTCTAGTGTAAGAATTAATAGCACATGAACTTTGATCGGAACATGCGCACATGTTGGGAAGCCTTGATCAGACACTAACATTAGCAAACCAAACTATAGACATTTAGAGTCGATGATAAGGAATACACTCATAGAGGATTGTCTGCGCGAAAACTTCTCATAGTCATAGTACTTAATCTCTACTGCCTGCGCACGTCTAGTACAATTCCTGCGTTTACGACTGTTTACTCGCACATCGCGCAAACCAATCACTCACCCCCCAATTTCATAAGTGTAGGTTACTGGCTAAAACTGAACTGCTTGCTCCCTGTGGAGATCGACCCTTACTTAACCGATGTACTAGTGGAAGAGGAAGGAATTAATTTGACGCGCACAATGACGAGCGATCAAATTTTGGCGCCGTTGCCGGGGAGCAACACAGCTAAGTTCTAGCTAGTTTACGTTTTTCCTTTTTAGTAACTAGTTATTTCAGTTTGTTTTGTTTTCTCGTTGTTGTTTCTGACAGCGCGCAATCACCATTAGCCTGCGCAACCTTGAAACAGTTGCGCTGCGCAGATTCTAGTTGCGCACTGACAGACGCAACAGCATTAGTTATCTTTTAATTTCGTCTTCTTTGAGATTTAGAACAGATCATGGAGGATAACAGTGTCGTAGGAGACAACTTAGGGGACAGAACCTCAGAGGAAGCAAGGGCACATAACTGCGCAGCCCTGTTCAGAGAGGAAGTGCAGCGCGAGGTTGAAGCAAGGATGGCCGCTGAATTGTATAATGCGCCACCCGCGCGACAAGCTGCGCGACGCAGAACAGTGCGCGAGATGTCAGCCCCAATCACAGTTAACCAGCCATGGTGCATTGTGCTTCCGCCAGACGGACATTTTGAATTAAGGAGCTCGCTCATTCATCACATGCCCAAGTTCCACGGGATGAACAACGAAAATCCAGTCAAGCATGTGCGAGAGTTCCTAGTCATCTGCGAGAACATGAAGACCGAAGGGGAGAGCGATGAGGCGCTGAAAATGAAGGCATTCCCATTTTCACTGTGTGACACAGCCAGACATTGGTTGATGAACTTACCAGCAGGATCAATTCACACATGGGAGCAGCTGCAGAAGAAGTTCCTGGACAAATTCTATTCCGCAGCAAAGATCGCGCTACTCAGGAGGGAACTGGCCGCGCCAAGGCAAAGCGCAGGAGAGTCAGTGTCAGAGTATTACGAGCCTTTCAGGGAGCTAGAGGCCAACTGCTACAATCATGGCCTGCCCCAAAATGTGCTGATAGAGAACTTCCTGAATGGATTGCTACCCATGGAGCTGAGGTTATTGAACGCATGCGTAGGAGGCGACATTTGCAACATGTATCCAGAAGACGCATGGCAGCTAATAGAAGACTCTGCTGGGTAGGTACGACATCAGTTAACACTTGAAAATAGTCGTACTCGTTCTGTGCATCAGGTAGAAACAAGTGCCGAGATCAAGGAAATGAAGGCCATGCTGCAGAAGTTGATGAGTGCGCAAGGCGCACAACCAGTTGCGCCAAAGGTATGTGAATTCTGCAGGTCAACCGAGCACAAAACTGATGAATGTCCCACACTCTTCGAGGAATCTGGAGATGTCAATGCTCTTGGAGGATGGGATAACAGAGGACCACAAAGACAGAATCAGTCGCGCTTTGGACTGGCAGCAAATGGATTCAGATGGAAGGAGGAAAATAATTTCCAGAGGCAATCCACAGACCAGCGCGCACCACAGCAGACGCAACACGCTGCGCCCTACAATCCACCGCATCGCCGCACTGACGCACCAACGCATAGCAACCAGCAACCGAGGCGATCTTTGGAAGATATCGTGGGGCAGCTAGCAGACACAGTGCGTAAGAATGACGAGAAGTATGACAAGAGGTTCGAGTCCATTGAAAAGCAGCTATCACAGATCGCTACCACGGTATATGAGCTAAAGAAGAGTGATGGCAACCTGCCTTCGCAAGTGATTCAGAACCCCAAAGGAGGAGTCAATGCAGTAACACTGAGGACTGGGCGCACAATGGGAGCAGAGCAGACCACGAAGGCGCCCGCGCAACCAGCTGCGCAAGTCCCGGATCCAGCAGAACAGAATGCGCAACCAGAGCAAGATGCGCAACCAGAAGTGCCAGCCACAAGCCAGCAGGGCGAGGCGCCAGGTATAACACAAATAAACGACAAGGGCACGAATCATACTAATATACCTGCACCTTTTCCTGTGCAGGCACCATCGGCTAGAAAGGAGGCGCTGGACAAAGAGGTATACGAGTTATTCAGCAAGGTGGAAATCAACATTCCCCTTATCAAAGTAGTTCGGCAGATTCCCAGGTACGCCAAGTTTTTAAAGGAGATGTGCACAAACAAGAGGAGGAAAGGCGAATGCGCACAGGTAATGCTAAATGCGCAGGCCTCAGCGATCGTGCAACATAAAGTACCACCTAAGTGCCGAGACCCAGGTACGTTCGCTATCCCTTGCACTTTAGGTAAGACCACAGTAAGCAATTGCATGATTGATGTAGGCGCATCCATCAATTTGTTACCTTATTCCCTATATGCGACATTGCGCCTTGGACCACTAAAGCCTGCAGGTCTCACTATTCAGCTAGCAGATTGGTCTTGCAAACAACCTACAGGCATGATAGAGGATGTTCTCGTGCGAGTAGGAAAGCTGGTGTTCCCAGCAGATTTTTATGTGCTAGAAATGGAGGGTGAATCAAGCACCAGCAGTGCGCAGATCCTACTGGGCAGACCTTTCCTGATGACCGCGCGCACGAAGATAGACGTGTGGAGGGGCACACTCTCCATGGAGGTTGACGGCGAAGAAATCCATTTCAATATATTCAAGGGGATGCAACACCCACACGAGGACGCCACAGTGCACGCGATGGACAGCATTGACAATTTAGTCTCAGATGCGCAATGTGCAAGCGCAACAATAGAACCAGAGCCACTGGCACAGGCAGAGTTGGAGGAGCAGGACGAGGAGCTGAGCAGTGCTGAACCATAACTCAAACAGGTACACGACATAGTTCATATTTGCACTGCCAATAAAATCTTGCCCTCCATTGAACAGGCACCCAAGGTCGAACTGAAGCAACTTCCAGAGCACCTCAAATACATTTTCCTGGGAAATGAGGACACCCTGCCAGTGATCATAAAGAAAGGATTAGAAGAGGAGCAGGAAGTGCGTTTACAGCAGGTGCTGCGCAGGAACCAGCGCGCTATAGGATGGACACTAGCTGATCTGCGTGGAGTGAGCCCAGACGTATGCATGCATAGAATTCTATTGGAAGATGGTGCCAAACCATCCAGGGAGGCTCAGTGCAGATTGAACCCAAATATGAAGGAGGTAGTGCAGAAGGAAATTCTAAAGCTGCTTGACGCAGAAGTCATTTACCCCATCTCGGACAGCAAATGGGTCTGTCCAGTGCACGTTGTGCCTAAGAAGGGAGGAATCACAGTGGAAGAGAATGCGCAGGGCGAGCTAGTTCCCAAGCGCATCCAGACTGGATGGCGCATGTGCATCGACTACAGGAAGCTTAACGCAGTTACGCGCAAGGACCATTTCCCGCTACCCTTTATGGACCAGATGCTGGACAGATTAGCAGGTAAGCCCTATTTTTGTTTCTTGGACGGATATTCAGGGTACAACCAGATACCCATAGCTGCGGAGGATCAGGAGAAGACCACGTTCACCTGCCCGTTCGGTACATTTGCGTTTCGGCGCATGTCATTTGGGCTGTGTAACGCGCCAGGTACGTTCCAACGCCTTGTCATGAGCATTTTCTCTGATATGATTGGTATATGCATAGAAGTGTTCATGGATGATTTTACTGTATATGGAGGTACCTTTGATGCATGCTTAACTCATTTAGATAAAGTTTTAGAGCGCTGCATCTCTAAGAACCTAGTACTCAATTATGAAAAATGCCATTTCATGGTAACGCATGGTGTAGTGCTAGGACACATCATCTCAGAGGAGGGGATCAAGGTAGACAAAGCTAAGATAGACCTTATTTCTAATCTACCTTATGCCACAAACGTGCGCGATGTGAAGTCATTCTTAGGACATGCCGGATTTTACAGGCGTTTTATAAAAGACTTCTCTAAAATTTGTATACCCCTGTCTAACCTCTTGTAAAAGGATGTGTGCTTCGATTTTACTGATGAGTGCAGGGCCGCATTTGATAAGCTGAAGGAAGCGCTGATCAGTGCGCCAGTGATGCGCGCACCAGACTGGAACCTGCCATTTGAACTGATGTGCGACGCAAGCGATTATGCAGTAGGTGCAGTCCTGGGGCAGCGAGTGGACAAGAAGCCGCACGCCATCTATTATGCATCGCGCACACTGGACGCTGCGCAGAGGAACTACACCACCACGGAGAAGGAGCTTCTGGCAATTGTGTTTGCGCTAGAGAAGTTCCGTGCATATGTTCTAGGCGCCAGGGTCATCATATACACAGACCATGCAGCCATCCGCTACCTAATGTCCAAGAAAGAAACTAAGCCGCGCCTCATGCGCTGGGTGCTCCTACTGCAGGAATTCGACCTGGAGATCAAGGATAAGAAGGGCACAGAGAACACAGTTGCGGACCACCTGAGCAGGATCGTGAAGGAGGAGGAGCCAGGGCAGATCACTGAGACATTTCCTGACGAGCATCTGATGGCGCTGACAGGTAAGGTACCATGGTATGCCCACATTGCGAATTACCTAGTCACAGGTACGTTTCCTCCGCATTTCAATAAAACCCAGTGCATGAGATTGAAACATGAGTCCAAGCATTACCTGTGGGATGATCCTTATATGCTTAGGATAGGACCAGATCAGATATTGAGGCGCTGCGTGCCTGACCATGAATTTAACTCTGTTTTGATGTTTTGTCATGCGCACGCTTGTGGAGGACACTTTGGTCCCAAGCGCACCAGCAGGAAGGTCCTGGACTGCGGATTTTACTGGCCGCACCTGTTCAGAGACGCATATGACTATTGCAGGAACTGTGACAGGTGCCATCGCACAGGAGGCATATCAGCGCGCAACGAGATGCCGCAGACGCCAATTCTAGTGGATGAAGTGTTTGATATATGGGGAATTGACTTCATGGGGCCATTTCCTCCGTCTGCAGGATATGAGTACATATTGGTCGCGGTGGACTATGTCTCCAAATGGGTCGAAGCTAAGGCCACACGGAAGGATGATGGTAAGACGGTTGCTGAGTTTCTAAAAACTAACATCTTTTGCAGGTACGGGGTGCCTAAGGCAGTCATCAGCGACCAGGGGACGCACTTTTGCAACAGGATCGTGGCGCAAGTTTTCAAGCATTATGGGGTGCGCCACAAGACGTCCACTGCTTATCATCCTCAGACAAATGGACAGGCCGGGTCTCCAACAGAGAGATCAAGCGCATCCTGGAGAAGACTGTGAGACCATCGCGCCAAGATTGGAGCCAGCGCCTAGACGACGCGCTGTGGGCATACTGCACTGCACATAAGACACCAATCGGGACTTCACCGTTGCGGTTGGTCTACGTAAAAGCATGCCACCTGCCAGTAGAGCTAGAGCACAGAGCATATTGGGCTTTACGCACTTGCAACCTGAACTTGGATGACGCCGGAAAGGAGCGCGCGTTTGAGCTGAGCGAATTAGAAGAGCTGCGCCTAGATGCCTATGAGGGGCTGCGCGATTACAAGGAGCGAACAAAGGCGTTTCATGACAAGCATATCCTCAGACGCACTTTTGAGCCAGGAGACCAGGTATTATTATTCTCATCACGCCTGAAGCTCATGCCTGGAAAGCTGCGCAGCAAATGGACAAGACCGTACACAGTCACCAAGGTTTTCCCCTACGGAACAATCGAATTAGAAAACGAGCACCGGCATCGTTTTCAGGTCAATGGGCAGAGAGTCAAACGCTATCTAGGAGACCCTTGGGATAGCACAGCGCGCGACATTGACTTGGCGGAACCTGAGATAACAGATGCGCCAGTTGCTGCGCCAGAGTCGTCACCAGACGCACCAGAGGGAGAACTGGAAACTATTGCTCACATTTCTTCTTCCTCTTCATCTACCCTCGTTACTACAGACTTCTCACATATTATCCATGTTGACTACCCTTCTCACCCTTTGCGCAGGACCAAGAAGAACACAACCCATGCACAAGCGCAGGATCACTCAGGAGCAAGAGTGGGGGAGGTCGCTGGCACACATTTGGGCACGTAACGAGGTACAGTCGAGCAAACGACGTTAAACAAAGGCACTTGTCGGGAGGTAACCCGACTCGTTTTACTTTTACAGGTCTTTCTTTTAGTTTTTCTAGTGTCTTTTAGTTATTCTAGGACCTGTAGTTTTTTTTAGTCGAGCAGCAGTGCGCAGGTCCGTGCGCACTTCAGTGCGCAGGACCGCTGCGCCAGTCAGGGGGGTATATAAGGGCAGGACTTAGAAAATTTCAGCACTTTTTCACACTCGACCGTTACCAGCAGCTCCCGCCTTCACACCTCCGCCCACTGTCCGGCGCCCAACCCAGCTCCAGTTTAGAGAGATTTGCAGAGCACACAGCCGCACTCCCCTCAGAGGAGGAGGCGCATAGTTCAGCAGCTGCGTCCAGCTCCGATGACCTCTAGAGCTGCGGGGGGGAGCGCATTATTTCTTTCGGGTGGTGTCTATTTTCTTTTATATGCTGAACTTTATTTGATATTCTGTTGCTATATTTGTGTGCTGAACTCCTGTGCTACATTTTGTGTCCCTATGCTATATTGCGCTGCTTTGACTTTATGCTCTTAGTTTTTCTGTTCTTTATTTTGCTTGCATGCATATGTTCTGCATATGTGCGGGTTCTCCGTGCGCTTGAGCTTGAGTCGTGGGGACACGTCTCTGTTTAAGTGTGGGGGGGGGGGGGAGCGTTACACTTACATTTCGCGTTTTGAGCTTTATAGTGTAGTTTAGTTTAATTGAAGGAAACAGTAGCAGTAGTGCGCTTGAGTGCGGATTGCGCGCACTGTTCAGCTTGTTTGCGCTATCCATATTGCGTCGTGCGCTGCTATCAACTATTTTTAGTATATTTTTTCATTTTTCTGTTCCTATTAGTTGGGATATACAGGGGATGTGGAGTTGACAGAAATGCTCTAGAGAGGCGGTTAGTCGCTCGCGCTTCAGAGGAGAGGTAAATGGTCGAGAGCGCTAGTGGAGGCCTGTGCTTCGCGACCTTCGGAACAAGAGAGCGCGCTCAGTCACGCAGATGCCGAAGGCAAGTACCCAAAAGCGTGGTGAGGTGGGAAAACAGACCACCTTCCCTCTGGTAGTCGAGCTAAGGAAGGCGGGCGCGGGTGTAAACGCGTGCGCCGACCTGCACAAATAGACCAAGGAGGGAGAGCGGGGCGGTATTCCATAGCTGTTATCCGGAGGCCAAGACTGGAACCGTTCTGGGAAAGATAGGAATCATAGACAGAGCTGTACACAAGAAAAATACCAGCAGATGATTTGCGCTACAAAAGAATCAGCATGCGCACAAGTACCAGCGTGCGCAAAATACACAGAAAATCATCAAAAGGCTTGAGTTCCCAGGAAGTGCGCGGAAGAATCACGCGCGGGAAGAAGCGGGCGCTGTTAACCATATACCCATCCTCGGAGTGAGAGCTGACAACCTGGCGCCTATAAAGAGCTATCTCCCAGCCATCCGAAATGATTTTCATCCCAGCCAAGAGGTAATGAATTGCGAAATCATTATATTAGAACTGTTGAATGCGGTTGTGCGCAGGTGGTAGAGCAGCGCAAGGTGATCAGTAGTGCAGATCGCGCCAGAGTGCAAGACTGTGCGCTAGACTCCAGAGAGGTAATGGTATCCGTGCTTGAGTGCTTGTTCGAGGACGAACAAGGGGCAAGTGTGGGGGGTTTGATAGAGCCTATTTATACACATTATTTAGATCATAACCCTGTGCTTGTTTGCATTATTTTGTGTACAAGATTACTGGTTTCCAGTGTTTTTGTATTTCAGGGCAAAACAAGGGCCTAAGTCGGATACGCGCTAACAGGCAGCATTTAGGACGCGCATCACACAGCCTGCGGAGCTAGCGGCGCAAACAGAAGAAGTGGCAGAGTCGACCACGATGCGCTAACCGATTGCGCTAAAGCAGATGCCATGCGCCAGGCGCAGATAGTGGTGTTTCCAAATCCTAACACGACCAGATTTGGAAGTTGCCAAGGATGAGCCTCTAAGCAGTATATAAAGAAGAGAAAGAGGCTAGGGTTGAGAGACGATTATTAGGATTCACAATTCGTACACCCAGGAGGCACTGCGCAGCAGGACTGCAAAACACACGAGCTTGTTGAGAGGATCTGCGCCAGCCGACTGCGCCAGCCAAGACTGCAACCTGCACGCACTGTTTGCTATTGTTTTCTTGGACACTCTAGTTATTATTTACTGTTTATGTGATGTTTATCACTAGCATGTCTAGCTAAACGCTTAGTATCGGTTGGACATGAATCTATGAGTATTTCCTTTGAGACTTGCGCCTAATGCATAGCTTGCTTGCTTATATTAATTCTGTGCACATTACTGGCAGCTTGTTACATGAGTAGGGGAAGCCTTGAACCGCAATCTTACTATTGTTGCTTGTTGTTGTTTGTTAAACTAGTTGAATAGCCTGACGGTGCCAACTAGGAGTAACGCGCTAGGATAGGCAATTACTACCTTGATCGGATTCGTAGTTCTTTAGTCTAGTGTAAGAATTAATAGCACATGAACTTTGATCGGAACATGCGCACATGTTGGGAAGCCTTGATCGGACACTAACATTAGCAAACCAAACTATAGACATTTAGAGTCGATGATAAGGAATACACTCATAGAGGATTGTCTGCGCCGATACTTCTCATAGTCATAGTACTTAATCTCTACTGCCTGCGCACGTCTAGTGCAATTCCTGCATTTACGACTGTTTACTCGCGCATCGCGCAAACCAATCACTCACCCCCCCAATTTCATAAGTGTAGGTTACTGGCTAAAACTGAACTGCTTGCTCCCTGTGGAGATCGACCCTTAATTAACCGCTGTACTAGTGGAAGAGGAAGGAATTAATTTGACGCGCACAACGATGCGCGATCACTTGTTCTTCTCCAGAGACTTCCTCAGCCACAGCTTCTTCAGATAGCACAGCTGAATTGGATACAGGTTCTCCTTCACGTACCAGGCGCCTCCTTTTCTATGAGGATCCTTCTTGTGAGGTAGGATCGCTGTGCGACACGGGGATAGGAGCTGGTTCCCACACTACCACATCCAGTCGCTGAGCAGGGGCTTCATTGCGAGACTTGGTCCTTCTTTCAGACCTGTTTTGTCGGTCTGCTGCCAGATTCTTCTTCAAACCGCGCGTCTTCACCATTGTAGCTAGACTGCAGAGGGTTAAGGAGCGTTCAGAGGATGATCGGCAGCGATTTTTGGGAAGCGCCTTGCACCTTGTCTTTGCCCTAGAAAAAGATTTACCCGTTATTTTCTTTTCCATTTTGAAGTTGTTAGATCACGTGCCTCACATGTGCCTTCTCCCATCATTAGCAACCAAAACATGTGAACAAGCTTATTCTTGGCCAGGTTGCTATAGCACATGCGAGCTAGTTCACCTGCTCAGTTCAGACAACAGCTTTGCTCGGAGGATCCTTAAGAGGTTCTGATGGAGACTTCTTCACCCACACTTGAGATACACCATAGTTTCTCCTTTTCTGACCCTCCAGCCTCCTATCTCTTCGTTTGTCAAGTTTGGGTTTCCATACCTGTAAAGCCTGTGGTTTTCCCTTGTCTTTAGCGATCCAGTACCCTTGTGCAGCAGTCTTAGCAATCCTCCTCTGCGATTCTTTCCAGCAAGGAGCTTTTCTTGAAGCTACATGATACGCAGTCTTTATGCAGCATGTGTTGGTACTGGATTTTGCTCCCCCTTTTTCAACTGAGAAGGTTTTGTGCAGCTGCTTCAGATTGGAGGTAATCTTCTGATTCCCAACACTTGTACAAGAGCCCCTTTTATTCTGAGCCTTTAGCTTTGTTATAGAAAAATGATGTCCCCGCTGCTACAGCATCCTCTTGTTCACATGCCTAGTTCCATCTTTCTCTGCAGGTTTTGAAGAGTCATCTGAATTATTCTTTTCATCTATCTCAGCATCTGAGGCTTTAATGAAAACTGTCCCTCTAGAGCTTTCTTCACCAGTATAACCAAGCCCTGTTCTCCCTTTTCCAAGTCTTTGGTAAGACAGTATTTCGTCCAAGATATTATTCTGCGGATCAGCTGTCTTGGCTGTTGCTGGAGAGGATCCAACAGAGATCTGTCTTCCGGAGTCTTCCCTTTTCAGAATGGTAACTTGATTATTGGATGAGAAGAGACTTTTCCTTCGTTCTTCTTCCAAGAGATTGACTCTGTCAGTCAATGCTTGATTAGTCTGAAGAACTGCCTCACACTGCTCGAGTATCTTCCTCAGATAGTCAACAAGGCTGTCAGATGGGTCCTCTTCATCTTCACTTTCGGATACTTCAATCCCATAGTGAAATACCTCCTTCTTTAGCTCTTTGAGGTTGAAATCTGATACACTGGTTAGCACAACACAGTTTTCTTCATCACTTTCATCAGAGTCACTCCATTTTGCTGTCATGGACTTACTATTCTTTTTCTCTGAGTTTTTGAGGGGTTTGCTTGGACAGTCAGCCTCAATGTGTCCATACCCTTCACAGTTCCAGCATTGAACTCCCTTTTTCATTTCTTTCTTCTCATCTTCATCCTGAGCTGGTTCCTTCCCTTTCCTTTTATTTTCACCACCTCTTCTGAATTGTTTTCGTGAGGAGGAGCTTTTCCCATTTCTTGAGTCCATGTTCTTCAGGAGCTTTCCAAGATTCTTGACAAGCATACTCAGCTGATCATCTGGAACTGTCTTCTTGGCTTCTGTTTCAGCTTTCAGTCCAACATTCTTGTCCTTGGGAGTGGTGTCTTCTTTAACCAGTTTCATCTCAAATTGTTTGAGAGACCCCATCAATTCTTCCAACCTCATGAATCTGACATTTTGAGCTTCTTCAATGGCCGTCACTTTCATGTCAAATTTTGTGGGCAGCGATCTGAGAACCTTCCTGGTCAGCTTCTCTTCAGGGATAGGTTCACCAAGGGCATGGGCTTCATTTGCAAGATCACAGAGTTTGACATTAAACTCAGTGACAGTCTCCTCTTCCAGCATTCTCAGATTCTCAAACTGTGTGGCAATGATCTGGAGTCTTGACAGCTTCACTCTATCAGTTCCTTCATGTGCAGTTTGCAGAATTTCCCATGCTTGTTTTGCCATGTCGTAGTTTGATATCAACCTGAAGTTGTTAGCATCCACTGTAGCAAAAATTGCATTCAGAGCCTTTGAATTACCGGTTGCTGCAGCACCTTCTTCAGCAGTCCATTGCTCTTCAGGTTTTATCCTTATCACTCCTTGCTCATCCATGGTGATTGGGGGAGACCACTGGATTACGACAGCTCTCCATGTCTTCTCATCAATAGCCTTGAGAAAGGCTTTCATTCTAGCTTTCCAATATCCATAGTTGCTCTCTTCCAACAATGGAGGTCTGCTTGTGCTCTGTCCTTCCTTCATTGTCTTGGCTTCTTCAGAGACACTGTAGGATCTTTTACTCTGTGTGTTGAGCTCCCGCTCTGATACCAATTGAAATTCGCTGTGTCTCGGTTTGACAGATTTGTGAACAAGCAGTTGCTGCAGCACACTCTTGTTCACTCGGAAATTGTCTCAGCAAACAATGAACAAGGCACAAGTTTGTTCACCCAGTTCGGCCAATCTGCCTACGTCTGGGGAGGACTATTCTCCAGTCCTCAATCCACTAACTCGAAAGGTCTCCAAGTACACATGGTTACAACTCACGTAACTTATGCTACTCAACCTTGTGTGGATCACTTGACACAATCAGAACAAGCTCTGACTTGTGTCTGCACACCCTCTACAAAATGTCAATCTAGAATAGCTACAATCTTCTCAAAGAACTCAGCCTATTCTAAACTACAACTACTCAGCAGGGTTGCTGTAGCAACTGCTGTAACACACAGCTGAAGCACAAAATGTCCGCGTCGCTCCAAGGCCTTCTGCCGAGCCGATCGAACGATTCCACGAGCGCTGCACACTCTGGAATACTCCCCCTCACTCAGTGACCACCTGCCACTAGTGAGTACCGCCGCACGACACTTGACCGAGCCTCACATCCGTCAGTTCTTCTGCGGCTGCCCTTGATCAACCAACAAGCTCCGATCAACCAACAAGCTCCGCAGCTCTGAATTGGCTTCCAGATCAAGCTCGAATCAGACTCTGCAAGTCCTGATTCCCTTCTGCTACAATCACCACAGCTCTGCGCTCACGCTCTGCTCTCGGGTGATGATCGGAGAATTCGTCCGTCGCACACCAAAGATTGCTATCTCTGAAATCTGTGTATGCACTCGTGTATCCCTCAGCTTCGATCCCCTTTCTGCTCTAAACCCCTTCTGCTTAAATAGCATCACCAGCTTTTAGCAATGTCCAGGTTTAGGCAATGTCCCAACAAGAACAATTATCTCCTAAAATCTAGGAGATTAGATTTGATATTTATCTTCAATGCAAATCTCCTTCTCTGACAAGAAAACCTCATTGGAAAATACTCCACAGTATTTTAGAAATTCTTCAGATGCTTTCCATAGAGTTTCCAGCCCTTCTCGACAAGCCCAGGTTGCAGCTGGTTCTTGGACGGTTGATACAGCCAGTTGAACAAGCTCCTGCTGCAGCATCCCCTGCTGCAGCTGCTGCTAGTTCACTTCTGCTGGCGCTAGCGATAGCGCTATTGGAGCTAATGTGTGACGCTAGCGATAGCGCTATTGGAGTGGTATTGGGTCAAAGGGTCGACAAGTGTTTGCACATGATTTATTATGTGAGTAAAGCCCTTGACTCTACACAAGAAAATTATTCGACCACAGAAAAAGAGATGCTTGCTATCGTTTATGCCTTCGAGAAATTCAGACAATACTTGATAGGGTCCAAAACAATTGTCTACACGGGCAAGCATGGCTATCGTTTTGCAAACCTGCCACTCTTCCCCTTATGGTGGACATGGCTCCAGTTCCAAAACAGCTGCGAAGGTTAACAATGCGGTTTTTATTAGCCTACGTTGTCAAAAGAGGCGTATGAATTTGTAAAGTCTTGTGACACATGCCAACGTATGGGAAATATATCTACGCGTGACGAGATGCCGCAGAAGGGAATCCTTGAGGTTGATATATTTGATGTTTGGGGTATAGACTTCATGGGGCCGTTCCCATCATCAAATGGGAACAAATATGTTTTGGTTGCCGTCGATTATGTCTCCAAATTGGTGGAAGCCGTCGCTGCTCCTTCTTGCGATGCTAATGTGGTAAAGAGACCAAAATAATATTTCCAAGGTTCGGTGCGCCAAGAACAGTGATCAGCGATAATGGATAGCACTTTTAAAGAAAAACAGTTCAAGGCATTGCTCCGAAAATATGGTGTCTACCACAAGATAGAAACGCCGTATCACCCTCAGACCAGCGGGCAAGTTGAAGTCTCTAATCGTGAGATCAAGGCAATATTGGAGAAAACGGTTAGTAGTTCTCGCGAGGATTGGTCGTCAAAGCTTGATGAAGCATTATGGGCTTACCGAATGGCGTTTAAGACACCAATCGGTATGTCCCCTTATAGACTCGTGTACGGAAAACCTTGCCATCTCCTCGTGGAACTTGAATATAAAGCCATGTGGGCCGTAAAAAATTTGAACCAGTGATGCCCCCTTTCTATGATGAACCGGAGAGAGTCTTCCTTCAAAGACAAAGGGCTGCACGTTGTCATAGAGGTGAAAGGATGGAAGAACAAGATGAGTATGAGTATAGACATGCACCTCAGCCTCAACCTCAGTACCATGCTCGTGGAAGGAACAGGCCACCTACACTTAGAGAGCTCTCAGCTCCAACATTCAACAATGAACCATGGTGTATTAACACTGATCAGGATGAGGATGACTTTGAAGTGAAGACAACAGTAGTCCAAACAGTAGTCCATCATCTTCCAAGATTTGGAGGACTGCCAGGAGAAGTGGCATCTAGGCACTACAGGAGTTCAATGGGATATGTCGGACTCTGAGACCATATGCTGCCCCTGAAGAGAGGTTTAAGTTAAAAGTATTTCCCTTCAGTTTAACTGACCTTGCAAAAACTTGGTTTTTATCTTTGCCTTCAGGAAGTATCAGATCTTAGGAGCAAATGCAAAGGAAGTTTCTCGACAAATATTATCCCCCTGCCAAGGCTGCCTAAGTAAGGAGAGAGCTATCCAACATAAAACAAGGGCCAAGTGAGTCAATGTACGATTATTTGGAGAGATTCAGTGCCTTGGAGCAGAGCTGCTGTAATCTGAGTATGAAAGAGGAGATGCTTGTAAAATACTTATTGGATGAAATGAAGCCTTTGGAGAGGATGCTGTTGGATGCAGCAGCAAGAGGCACAATATTTAATTTAACACCTGCTGAAGTGCGAGAGTTGATCAATGAGAATGCCGAGAGTGCTAGATTCAGAGATGATATCGGTAGGAGAGATGATACCGGCCGAGCAAGGAATTTCTCGCAAATGGATTGCAATACAAATCAAATGGCCGCTGAAATTAAGGAGCTCAAGAGTTGGTGCAAAAACTTATGGTTGGGCAAGTCAGTGGAGTTAAGGCTTGTGAATTTTGTGGTGCTGCGACCCACCGAACCGATGAGTGTCCTAGCCTACATGAAGAAGAGGCAGTTGATGTTAATGCTATGGGAGGAGTCCAACATTTCAACAATAGACAAGGAACTAGGCAATTTGGACTTGCGTCAAATGGTTTTAGTTGGAGAAATGAGGGAGGATTCCCAAACCAACAAGGGCATAACCGGAATCAAAACCAGCAAGGGCAAAACCAAGCCCAACCTTACCGCCCTCCATATCATCAGCAGCAAGAAAAATTTAATGCTAATGGGCAATTTCGCAAAGGCGCAACTTCAATCAACCTGGCCTGACTAATGTCAACCCCAACCAAGCTGGTTCGAGCAATGTCAATCATGGGAAGTCATTGGAAGAAGTGGTTAAGGAGTTGGCGATTAGTGCGTAGAAAAATGAAAGCACATTAGCTGAGTTATCGAAGCATATGTCCCAACTGGCAGCCACCGTGTCCGAGATTAAGAATGAAAAAGATAAAGGAAAGTTGCCCTCACAAAAAATTCCCAATCCAAGAGGGAATGTTATTGAGATAACGTTGAGAAGTAGGAAGAAGATTGCAGAAAATCCGAAGCAAGGAACTGGACCAAAGGATACCGCGCCCGAGGAGAACATTAACATGAGGCGCGCGAACTTAATGTCTTCTCCTGGCGCGCCCTTAATGTCTTCATCTTGCGCCGAACAACCTGCTTCAAATTTTGAACTTCCCCGAACTAACCCTCCACTTCCATTTCCTATTCAAATATTCAAGGCTAAGAAGAACCTACCAATGGATCAAGAGCTGCTAGAGTTATTCAGCAAAGTGGAGATCATGATCCCCCTCCTCGACGTAATCAAGGAGATTCCAAAATATGCAAAGTTCCTTAAGGATTTGTGCACCACTCGAAGAGGAGGATCCCTACCTGAGCAAGTAAGTTTCAAGCCCAACATCTCAGCAATTCTTGAGTGCAAGGTTGCACAAAAATGCAAGGATCCAGGTACCTTTACAATCTCTTGCATAATTAATAAGGTTCAAGTGGATAATTGCATGTTGGATTTGGGTGCTTCCATTAATGTCTTGCCTTACTCTTTGTATCGAGTGTTGCAAATCGGTCCTCTTAGACCTACTGATTTAATCATTCAGCTGGCCGATAGATCATGTACGAGGCCTGGGGGTATGGTAGTTGATGTGTTAGTGCATGTAGGCAAACTTGTAGTCCTTGCAGATTTCTATGTGATGAAGATGGAAGGTGAGGTAGGCACTTCTCAGGTCCTGTTAGGAAGACCCTTCATGGTGACCGCAAGAACCAAGATTGATACACATACGGGTGATTTTTCTATGAAGGTAGACGGGGAAGTTATAAAATTCAATATCTAAGAGTCTATGCGATTCCCACCTGACTTTGCAGGAATACATGCCTTCGATACCATTGAAGATGCGGAGCTAATACAAGGTGAAGAAGACATACCAGAGCCATTAACCAAAAAAGTTGCTGCTAGGCAGTTGCTCCATGATGCAGCCAGGTATGATGTCAATGCAATTGAATTATGCAATGAAACAAAACTTGTCCCATCTATTGTGCAGGCCTCTGAAATTCAATTAAAGCCTCTACCAAACCACTTGAAGTACATTTACCTTGGAGACGGTGAGATGCTACCAGTGATCATTAAGAGTGGACTCGAACCAGATCAGGAGATCAGATTGGCGCGCGTGCTACAGGAGCGCAAAACGGCAATAGGTTGGACATTGGCTGACATTCGAAGAATTAATCCAGCAATCTGCATGCATCGGATCCTGTTAGAGGAAGGAGCAAAACCAGTGAGACAACCTCAGAGGCGTTTGAATCCGATAATGATGGAGGTAGTCCAGAAAGAGGTGCAGAAGTTCCTAGATGCCAGTGTGATTTACCCAATTTCGGATAGCCAATGGGTAAGCCCTATCCATGTGGTGCCCAAGAAGACCGGGATGACGGTAGAGATGAATGACAAAGGAGAGCTGGTGCCCAAGAGAGTGCAGAATGGCTGGCAGATGTGCATTGATTATAGACAACTTAATGCAGCCACACGCAAAGACCATTTCCCCCTGCCATTCATCGATCAAATGCTGGATAAACTTGCAGGTAAACCATCCTTTTGTTTTCTTGATGGTTTTTCAGGTTACAACCAGATTCCCGTTGCTGCTGAGGATCAAGGGAAGACGACATTTACCTGCCCCTTCGGTACATTTGCATTCAGGCACTTGTCCTTCGGATTATGTAATGCTCCAGGTACCTTCCAACGTGTGGTTATGAGCATATTTTCAGATTTGTTGAGTGATTGTGTTGAAGTATTCATGGATGATTTTATTGTTTATGGAAATACTTTTGATGAATGCTTGAACAACCTAGATAGAGTGCTCACGCGTTGCATTGAGATGAATTGGGTGTTGAACTATGAGAAGTGTCATTTTATGGTCACACATGGCATTGTCCTAGGACAGATTGTTTCTGAGGAAGGCATACAAGTAGATAGGGCCAAGATTGATATTATTAGTGGATTGCCTTTTTCTACTGACCAGCGTGCTATCAAGTCTTTCCTAGGACATGCAGGCTTTTATCGCAGGTTCGTCAAAAACTTCTCGAAGATTGCTTTGCCATTGTCTCGGCTGCTGCAAAAGGATGTCCCATTTGAGTTTAATGATCAATGCAAGAGAGCTTTTGAAAAGCTCCGGGCAGCCTTGACCAGTGCCCCAATTATGCAAGCACCAGATTGAACACAACCGTTTGAGATCATGTGTGATGCGAGTGACTATGCTGTGGGTGCGGTGCTTGGGCAACGGAGTGAGAAGAAACCAGTGGTCATCCATTATGCGTCTAGGACTCTAGACGTCGCCCAGAAAAATTATTCCACCACTGAGGTCTTTGCACTTGAAAAATTTCGGTCTTACATACTTGGCTATAAAATTATATTTTTTTTTCTGGTATTTAATGACCAAGAAGGAATGCAAGCCACGGCTGATTAGATGGATTCTCCTTCTTCAGGAGTTTGATGTGGAGATCAAAGACATTGAAGGGGATCGAAAATACGGTGGCTGACCACTTGAGCAGAATAGTCCATGAGGAAGAGGCGCTGCCCATAGTTGAGACCTTCCCCGATGAGCACTTGTTCGCTATCAATGAGAAGGCACCATGGTATGCCAACATTGTTAACTGGGAGGTAAATTCCCTCCATCCTTCTAAGTATTATATTTGGGATGATCCTTGTTTGTGGAAGATAGGGGCTGATCAGATTGTTAGACGTTGTATACCCGATAGTGAGAGAACCAAATGCCCCAAACTCCGATAGTTGTTGATGAGGTGTTTGATATTTGGGGCATAGACTTTATGGGACCATTTCCTTCATCTTTTGGATATCTATATATATTGGTTGCGATTGATTATGTTTCAAAGTGGGTAGAGGCCAAGGCCACTAGAGTTGATGATGGAAAGACTGCGGTGGACTTTTTGTGTACTAACATTTTTTGCAGATACGGAGTACCAAAGGCTGTGATTAGTGATCAAGGATCTCACTTTTGCAATAGATGGGTCACTGCAACCTTTAAGCATTTTGGAGTTCACCATCGAGTTTCCACAACCTACCATACACAGACAAATGGCCAAGCTGAGATATCAAACAGGGAGATTAAGTCCATTCTCGAGACAAAGGTTAAGCCTTCAAGGAAGGATTGGTCCACACGGTTGGATGAGGCATTGTGGGCGTATCGAACAGCCTACAAGACACCTATTGAGACCTCACCTTTCAGACTTGTTTATGGCAACCTGCCACTTGCCGGTTGAGGTAGAGCATAAGGCCTATTGGGCAATTAAATCTTGTAACTTTGACTTGGCTAGTGCAGGTAGTGAGAGGGGGCTGCATTTGAATGAGTTGGAGGAGCTGCGTTCAGAGGCTTATGAGAGCCAATCAGACTACAAAGTGCGCACCAAGCTTTACCATGACAAGTTTATTCGTAGACGCTCATTCGACATTGGACAAAAGGTATTATTATTTTCATCTAGACTTAAACTAATGTTTGGCAAGTTGCGTTCCCTTTGGACAGGTCCCTACACCGTTGTGAAGGTTTTCAACCATGGAGCTCTAGAGATTGAGAAACCAAGTACCGGCGAGAAGTTTGTGGTGAATTGGCAGCACGTCAAACACTACCATGGGGAAGAAATCCTAGCTGATGAGGAGTTTCAATTGGCCGAACCGGCATGTGCTTGAAATAGGAGGTATCGTCGAGCCAAAGACGTAAAATAAAGGCGCTTGCGGGAGGCAACCCGGTGCTTAATTTTAGAGTCTTAATGTGAGTCTATTTAGTGTATAAGAGAGTCATTAGAGTCTTAGTTGTTTGAATAGCAATCTTTTGAGTTTTCCATCTCAGTGAGTTTGGCGCCTCCAGGCAACATTATTTCCGCTCCAGCTTCACACTTTAGCGACTTAATGTATGCACGGAGCGCGCAACCTAATGTCTTCTTGGGGCGCAATTCTCTCTGACTTGTGTGCTTTTTTTTTTTTAGTTTAGCCATGTTAGTTGCTTAATTCTTTTATGATCTTGCATGAGCTTCCTTGTCCTAGATTATACCATGAGGACACAGTTCAATTCAAGTGTGGGGTGGGAAGTTAGTATGCGTGCTATGCTCATCATGTTTTCCTTTGTTAGCTTGCATTAGTTAGTAGTAGAGCACGTTTTTTTTTTTTTTTTATGAGCTGCTGAGTTTGCGAGCATTTGCTGCCATGTTTATGATGATATATGTTATTGAGTTGCTACTGGATTCATGAGACAAGACATGATGCTGCGTTGTAAATGCTGATTTTATGTGATGATGTCTATTCTATGAAGTTTTGATGTGTGTACTTTGCGTTGGTTCTGAAATATTGTGATGCTTGCGCTTTAATGTTATATGTTGTTTTGAGCTAAGATATTTCAGGGTGTGGAGTTGATAGAAATGTCCTAGAGGGACTTGACATTCATTCGAAGGTTCAAAGGATTAGTTGCGTTGAGCACTGAATTTGTGGAGGTTGGCACTTCGAGTTATGAGGGGTGACATTGACTCCATCGTTGCAGTGTTATGCAGTGGTGGGACGGGAAAACAAACCATCCTATCTCTAGTCCGAGTAACTGGGAATGGGTGGGTAACCCCTATCTTGCCTTGCGTTGAAAGGGCAATGATGAGAGAGAGCGGGACGCGTTCCTTATGCTGCCATTCGAAGGCCATGATTGGAACGGTTCAAATTGGAGAGCAAAGCTCAACAAAGACAAGCATTTCACATTGAAAAGCTCGAAAAAGAAAAAAAAATTCAGATTTACAAGATGTGAAAAGAGGAGCAATCGAGAGCCAAAAAGCAATTAAGAGCTGTCCTACAAGAAAAGAAGAACAAGTTGACCTCCTCATAACTCGGATTCATCACGTGCCAGAGAAAGCAAATTCAGTGTCAAGGCGTAACTATGAATTAAATCAAAGATTTGGAGTCATGAATCTAAAAAAGACTAGCTCCCAGCCATCCATAAAATCCATTCTCGGTCTTAAAGGTAACATACATCATTCTAGTCCTTGTTGATCATTATTAGAGAATTCAGTGTTTATTCTTTGGCATGGTAGAAATGATTTGAGTGCTTGCGTATCTTGTATTGTTCGGGGACGAACAAGAATAAGTGTGGGGTAGTTTGATAGAGCATATTTAAACGCTCCATTGAGATGTTTATTCCCATAGTTTATTACATTTTGCCTTAGAACGATTACTCTTTTGTAGTCTTTTCGTATCGCAGGTGTGTTTAGGATCACATGAAATTTTATTGCATATTTGGAGCATTCATTCAAGATCAAGAAGTCAACAACAGTCAAGTCAACAGCGGTCAACAGCAGTCAAGTCAACCGAGTTGGTCAAACCCTAAATGCATAACACTTTGGACAAACATTAAACACAAGGGACTTTGGGGAGACGCAGAGCAGCGGCTGGGATTGACTGGAAGAGCTAGAGAGAGAAGTCGTCGGAATCGCCGGAAATCACTGTTCACGACCGGTTACATCTTTACTGTTCATAGTACTATTCAGGGCCGGAAATCACTGTTCACCGAATCTTTATTTTAGCTCAGTTTCTCAGTTTGTAGCAACTTAACCTGATTTCTCTTGTATTTCCATGGATGTTATGAGTAGCTAAATCTTCAATTCAGTTTGGGGTTTGAATTGCAATATTTAGTTTGAGGTCAATGACAACTTGTTTGAGCTAGTGATTTTACTGTCCTTGTATGTATGAACTGAATGCTCTGATTGTCAATTTAGTGCAGCTTAGCGGTGAGCTAGATTGGTATCATTGTGTTACACTTGACTGGATTGCATTGTTGGGGAGAACCTAGCTAGCGGTAAAACCGATTTGTGATGTTAGCCAAGTATCTACTATACATGTTCGAGAACTTAGCGGTTAAGAACAAGGAGAATTTGGAGTGTAGTATTCATTAGTTTATACATGTTATTTGGTCTATGATAACTAGTTGCATTGTATTCCCCGAACTGATTTTCTCTAAGTTGATATCTTCATTCAGTGTATTGTTCCATTCTCCGTGACTATCATTTGAACTCTAACTCATTTGCTCTTTTTGGGTTCGGCCCTGCTTACCACTCGCTAGTATGTTAACAAGAACTACAAATACAAATTTGAAGCGCACAACGACGCACTGTCAATAATCAAAACTGAATTTTTATTTCCTTAATATTAATGAGAGTAATAAATTGAATTGATTTAGATAATTAGTTTGAATTAGGTAAAATCAATTTAAAACTAGAAAACAAAATATTAATATTAATCATTAAAAATTAAATTAAATTAGAAACATATTTTCAAATGTCTGTAGATATAATTACCCGATTTAATTGAGAGTATAATCAAAACTGTATTTTGATTTCCTTAATATTAATGAGAGTAAGAATTTGAATTGATTTAGATAACTAGTTTGAATTAGGTAATATCAATTTAAAACTAGAAAACAAAATATTAATATTAATCATTAAAAATTTAACGAATATATAATATCAAAAAATTTATATTTTCAGGTTTTGTTCATTAGTTTACTTGTCATATTTATCATTTGTTGTTATTAATTTTGAAGCATGCCTATATATAAATGAATCAAAAATGAATATTGTTATAATGCATATAAATTGATCAATTTTATCAATTTAAGATCCACAATTTACCATATATGTTATATAGTAAAATGATTAAGTCATTTAACATACTCACCACACTAATGATTATAGCTCTAAAAAATGACGAATATAACTATCAAACCTATGAATATAACTAACAACTGATGAATATAACAAGCAAATGGTTACATAATGATGCAGCGTGTATGCGTGGGCGGGTGGATAGGTGGATCAAGACCCGTTGATTCCGAAGAATATCTGGAGATGAAGGGTCAGTACTCGTTGATTCCAGAGGAATGCCGAGGAAAGACAAAAAGGAAGAAAACCTTTGATAGTTTATTAATCAACTGAACTACTTTCAAAAGGTATACAGAGCATATTTAAATAGGAAAAGAAATAGACAAAAAGCGGAAACTAAAACCTAAGAAAAAATAAAGAAATTGAAACCCTAAAATATAATAATTCGAAAACAATTAGGAAACGAAGTCAGATGGCCCAAAAGCTAGTACGAGCTTCATCAGTGGGCCCGTTCTGCTTAAAAAATATATTATAATGGTTCATCTGACTCCGGCAGCCCAAAACCTGCTTGCCTGCACTGCCAACTTGCACCTTATTTGGGCGACGCCATTTGGTCCGCATCATTCTCCAGGACACAGAAGATTCGTCCTCGAATCCGGTGTCGTATCAGCATTGGGAGAAGAGACACCAGCAAAAGGAATGATGCAGCAATATCACCAGTGTCAGGCACCAAATCAATATAATGTGGAATATATGGAGATGCGGTACATCAGATTCTTTCATAGCTGGTTGAAAAGGTTCGCGAGACAACAGTGCAGACTGCAGGGCAGCAGTAACCGATGAGGCCCCCCGAGGTTTGGGATGTGTCTCAGTAGGGAGCCCCAATGTCATAATTTCAACTTCCGCCTCATCACCATAATTGTCAAAAATAGGAGGACCATCACTAAGGACAAAATCAACCTTAGGAACCGCCTCAACACCATAATTGTCAAAAATAGGAGGACCAACGATGAGAACAAAATCCGCCTCAGGTACATCACTCAGAAAGAGTCCATGGGAATCCGCTTTTGGCATCACACAGGACCGGTTGAATACTGATACCAATCTGATGCCGCGAGTGCGTGGGCGGGTGGATAGGTGGATCAAGACCCGTTGATTCCAAGGAATATCGGGAGATGAAGGGTCAGTACTCGTTGAATCCAAAGGAACCTTTGATAGTTTATTAATCAACTAAACTGCCTTCAAAAGGCGTACAGAGCATGTTTAAATAGGAAAAGAAACAGACAAAAAGCGGAAACTAAAACCATAGAAAAAGTAAAGAAACTGAACCCCTAAAACACAATAATTCGAAAACGATTAGGAAACAAAGTTTAGAATTGCCTCACTTTTGAGAAAAATTTCTCAAATGCCTTAGTTTTCAAAAACGTTTCTCTACTTTTTGATGAATCCGGATGGCTGAAAAATACCTAAATCCGGCTTTAAGAAAACCGGAATGGTCAGAAAAATCATGCATTCTGGTTTTGACAAAACCGGACTGGTCCGAAACCAAACGAGTTCGAGCCAAACTCGTCCCATAATCCTAAGTGTCGGTCGAGTCACACGCCCAGTCAGCTTTTTTAATGTGTTCGGGTTTTACAAAACCCGATTCATTATAGAATCCGGGTTTTAAAAAACCAGATTCATTATAAAATCCGCTTTCGTAAAATCGGACTGAAGCAGAATTTTATTCTGCTCGGTCTCTTCTCTTCTCTTCTCTCCTGAATCTGCTCGCTGCGGCGCAGCTGGAGAACCGCTACGCTGAAGATGGACGCTATGGGAGGAAGGTTTGAAGGCGATTTCGAGGTGAGTGGTTAATTGTATTGTTAATTTTGTTGTTGTATAAGTGTGTTTTGGGGTTAGGGTTTAAGGTTATTGTATATCCGAATTTTGGTTTTGGATTGTTTGTGATTCTTAAATTTAGGGTCTCAAACAATTGTAATATGTTGTGTTGTATTTTTAATTTGTTTGGATTGTTGAGAATGGGAGCTTAATTGATGTAGGGTTATGCCAAATTGAGGTAAGGTAGTGTGTTTAGGGTTTATGGTTTAGGAAAAATGTTATCCATATTAGAGATTTTGTGTGATGCTTCAATATACTGACTCAAAAAATGTATTATGTGTTGTTGTGTAATTATAATTTGTTTTGATTGTCGAGAATTGAAGCTTAATTGATGTATGCTTATGCCAAATTGAGGTATGGTCATGCTTAATGGCCGATTACATTTTGAACCCATGTGAGAGGTTTATCCGGGAGGAAGAATAGGAAAACAATTAATTGGGCTTTCAATTGGTAGGATAGAATTGCGATAGAATGTCGGCTAATAAGTGAAATTTCACAGTGTCTCAATCCGGCAGATTTGTGAACAAGCAGTTGCTGCAGCACACTCTTGTTCACAAGAATTAATCTCAGCAAGCAACAAACAATGCACAAGTTTGTTCACCCAGTTCGGCCAATCTGCCTACGTCTGGGGAGGACTATTCTCCAGTCCTCAATCCACTCAACCAAAGGTTCAAAGGACACTCGGTTACAACGCACGCAACCTATGCTACTTTAACCCCGTGTGGACTACTCAACACAATCAGAACAAGCTCTGATTTGTGCCAGCACACCCTCTACAATATGTCAGTCTAGAATAGCTACAATTCTCTCAAAGAACTCAGCCTATTCTATACTACACTACTCAGCAGGGTTGCTGCAGCAACAGCTGTAACACCAGCTGAAGCACAATGTCCGCGTCGCTCCAAGGCCTCCTGCCGAGCCGATCGAACCACTCCAAGAGCGCTGCACACTCTGAGTAACTCCCCCTCACTCAGTGACCACCTGCCACTAGTGAGTTCTTCCGCACGAACCTCGACCGAGCCTTCCACCCGTCAGTTCTTCCGCGGCTGCCTTTGATCAACCAACAAGCTCCACAGCTCTGAATTGGCTTCCAGATCAATGCACGAATCAGTCTCTGCAAGACCTGATTCTCCTCTGCAATGCTCACCACAGCTCAGCGCTCAACACTCTGCCCGTGCGTGATGATCGAAGAATATGTCCGCCACACACAAAAGATCTTCACTCTGAAATCCGTGTAGGCACTCGTGTATCACTCAGCTTCGATCACACTTTCAGCCCTAACACCTTCTGCTTAAATACCCACACCACTTTAAGCAATTTCCAGGTTTAGGCAATTGACCCACAAGATCAATTATCTCCTAAAATCTAGGAGATTAGATTTGATTAATATCTTCAATGCAAATCTCCTTCTCTGACAAGTAAACCTTGCTGGAATATGCTCTTTAGTATTTTAGAAATTCTTCTAAGAGCTTTCACAAAGCTGCCATACCTTAAAATCGCACCCAGCACAAAACTGCTACTTGGACAGTTGAACCAGCCCTTGAACCAGCACCTGCTGCAGCATCCCCTGCTGCATCTGCTGCTAGTTCACCTCTGCTGCCAGCTTGATTGTTTGAGCTGCAACAGCTCCTTGTTCACATATGCTGCTGCTGGAATTTCCTAAATGCATTAGGAAACAATCCCATCAATTCTAAGGAAGATCCTCCAAGATCTCTACAAGATCATATCTTCACTTCAACAAATCTGCCCTTGTTCTTGAGAGACACTCCATAAATATTCTCCTGAATATTCAGCTCTTTCCGGAAGCCCTTCGGTCCACTGATTTGTTGTTTGAATGCAATCTTCGAGAAAGCTGAATTTCTGCTACAGCATTTGTGCTGCAGCATCTGCTGTAGCACAAGCTGTCTGAAGGTGTGCAATACTTCTGCTACTGAACTTCTGCTCCAGAGGTTGCTATTGCACTTGCTTACTCCACTTGAGTACTGAGATAGTCACTCTGCCCAGATTGCACAAGCTGATGTCTTCATGCTCTCTTTCAGAATTTCGAGCTCCCCAAGGCAACATTAGGTCGCGCGCCTCGTGAATACATTAGCCACTTAATGTCTTCATCTGGAGCGCCACTTAATGTCTTCAGCTGGAGCGCCACTTACTGAGTTTGCTCACTCTGGAATGCTCTTCATCAGCTGTTTTCTTTCCATACTTGCTGTAGCAAGCTCTAGTTCACTTTGTAGGAGTTTGTCAATGATGCCACATACCTTCACAATAAGTATGAATTGGAAAGTTATAACATATTATACGTTTTCTTGTCAGTAATATCTTATTTAATGATATCAATGGATCTGGATGAGATTGTGACACCTGGACCGATTAATGGGTCTATAATGAATCTGGTTTTGTAAAATCCGGACTCATTAAAAATGCCAACTGGGCGTGTGACTGGACTGCCACGTCAGATTATGCGACAAATTTTGTCGGAACTCGTTTGGTTTCAAACCAATCTAGTTTTGTCAAAACCGGATTGCATGATTTTCTGACCTTTCCGGTCGGTTTTCTTAAAGCCGGATTTAAGCATTTTTCAATAATCTGAGCTCGCCAAACCCGAATTCATTAAAAAGTAGGGCATTTGGGAAAGTTTTTTTTTTTTTTTTCAAAAAGGAGGCAATTCTAAATTTCGTTTTGTTCGATCATGAGCACCATCTCGGGTAGAAAATCCACGCCCCTAAACCACTATCGGCTATGGCTATTGTCAATTTATCATGTATGGGACCCTAAGGAATCGTGTGTCATCGACCCTCGTGTTGGATAAGCTCGCCACACGGTATTTCCTTATTTATCTCAAATTAGTTGGCAAGTGTATCAATCATCTTTCAATTAGTATTCCTTAATTTAGGATAGTAAATACCAAGTCTTTAGGGATTTGATTAGGATTATGGAGATATGATTTCATTTCCTTTCGCGTACTTGTATTCTCTATAAAAGCCAATAGGCCTATGTAATAAGATTCATTCGAAAAACAATCAAACTCTTCTTTCCTCTGAATCTGCAACTACAAGTGGTATCAGGAGCGTTTGCCCGATCCAAACCTCTGTGATCGGTGTTCAATCCACTTTGGCAAATGACAAAGAGAAGAAGGAACCAACAAGAACAAGGGGGCAGCGTCGTCTCCGTAACAAGCACGACTTAGGAAATGAAATCCAGGAGAGTGATGGTGAGCATCATGGAGCGGGCCGTCTCGGAGAGTGATGGTGCAGCGCACTTCTGCCTCTCACGCATACCAATTACGTAGATCGAGCGATCCTCATGAAGGTGCAATTACAAGCGCAAGGCTTGTGGGATGTCGTTGAAGACGGTCCAGGCGATCACCACGAGGATCGGCGAGTTATTTCAATGTTGCTTCGGGCAGTGCCGCCGAAGCTGATCCGAACTCATGGCGTTAAAGTGCCGGCCAAAGAAGCCTGGGACACTCTCAAAATCATGCGGGTCGGTGTCGAGCGCGTCCGGGAAGCCAAGGCGCAGACATGTCAGACTGAGTTCGAGAACCTTGCATTCCAGGACGGCGAAGAAGTGGAGTCTTTCGGCATCCGACTCACAGTAATCGTCAACGATCTTGAGGTGTTGGGCGATCCAATGACCGAGCACAAGGCGGTGCTCAAATTCCTTCAAAGCGTACCGCGCGCATACAAGCATATGGCTATGGTGATCGAGTCGCTTGTGGATCTCAAGTCCTTATCCATTGAAGAGCTCACGAGTCGACTTCTAGTCGTAGAGGAGCGGGGCGAACTTGACGACCCTATGCCTTCCGGTGGGCGCCTACTCCTCACGGAAGAAGAATGGCAATCTTGGCAGCGGCAATGCGAGCATGGACAAGGATCATTTGACGGCGGTTAAAAAAATGGCAAGTATTTGTCAATGGCAAAACCGTCGACCTGAAACACGGCAAGTCGTCGTCAAATAAAAGTGGCAACGGAGAATACAAAAAGGGAAATTGTCGCTATTGCGGTATCCCCGGCCATTGGGTTAAGGAGTGTTGCAAGGTGAAGTGCGACAGGGAGCAACAGGAGCATGCAAATCTTGTGTGCACGGAGACAGAAGTAGACGAGGAATCGGGTCTGCTCATGGCGCAGATTTGTACGTTGGCACAAGCTTCTGACGAAGCACTCCAGGCGGTGTACCTGAAGGAGGAGAAGGTGCTGCCCGTAGATGTTGGTGATGGCATGTGGTATCTCGACACCAACACTAGCAGTCACATGACCGGCAACAAGAAGTCATTCACGACCCTTGACGAGATCGTTCACGGAATAGTTCATTTCGGCGATGGCTCGGTGGTGAACATACGCGGCAGGGGAACAGTCATGTTCCATTGTCGCACCGGCGACCACCGCATCCTCTCCGACGTATACTACATCCCAAGCTTGCGAAGCAACATCATCTCACTCGGGCAGCTTGACAAGAATGGCTACAAGATCGTCATCGAAGGAGGGGTGCTCTGTATCCTCGACCGTTCACGCCAGGTGCTCGCTCGAGTGTCACGCACGCACAACCAACTCTACACGCTGCACCTGAGCCTTGCGGTGCCGGTGAGCTTGCTTGCACAAAAGGACGACATCACTTGGTTGTTGCACTCTCAATTCGGGCATCTACATTTCCATGCTCTACGCGACCTCTCGCGCAAGGTGATGGCACGTGGCATTCCCTACATTAAGGACATGGAGGAATTATGTGACGGTTGTGCTATTGAGAAGCAACACAGAATTCCGTTTCCATAGGCCACGACATTTCGAGCACGACGCCTGCTAGAGTTGGTGCATAGTGATTTGTGCGGCCCAATCACACCGGCAACCGCAAGCACCAAAAGGTACTTCCTACTCATAGTCGATGATTTTAGTCGATTTATGTGGCTCGAGGTGCTCAGGAAGAAGGACGAGGTGTTCTACTACTTCAAGAAGATCAAGGCGGTAGCCGAGGCGGAGCGCAAGTGCAAACTGCTCGCGTTTCGTTCTAATTGTGGCTGCGAGTTCAACTTCGGTGCATTTGTGGAGTTCTGCGAGGAGAACCGCATCAAACACAATACCACGGAATGGTGGAGAGATGCAACCAGATGATGGTCGAGATGACGCGTTGTCTCATGAAGTCGATGGATGTTCCGGGGATGTTTTGGGGAGAGGCCGTGAAGATTGCGGTCCACCTCCTCAACCATGCACCGACGAATAGCGTGGACAGCATGATGCCTTACGAGGCGTGGCACAAAAAGAAGCCGAGTGTACACACGTTACGAACCTCGGGCCGGGCATACACAAGCTTGCAGATTGCTAGACACCGGGGGTGTTCGTGGTCAACTAGGAGGACGCGAAAGCTTACCGGGTTTACGATCCGGTAGGGAAGCAGTTGTATGTGCCAAGGGACGTCGCCTTTGAGGAACGTCGTGCCTGAAACTGGGAGACATCTGGCGATCAGAGACAGAAGCAGCGTCGGCCCAATCACCGCGGTCTACACCACACAGATCAATGTGGCGACGACTTCTATAGCTGAGCCCGTCACGCCGGAAGACTAATCGCAGACTACTGCACCAATACTGGCGCAGACTTAGTGGGTCACGCTGCCTACACATGACGATGCCCATGACACCGATTCAGAGTGTCGGCGTTACAGGCGAATCAAGGATGTGTACGACGCTAATAGTGAGGTCGTCGACATTGAAGAGAACGGCTTGTATTTCTTGGCCGTTGAGGAGCCAGCAAGCCGGGCGACATGCTTGCCGAGGCATCTTAGAAGAATGCCATGGAGGACAAGATGAAGTCAATCATTGACAACAAGACGTGGGAGTTTGCGTCACTTCCGGCCGGCCACCGTGCAATCGTTCACAAGTGGGTGTTCAAAGTAAAATAGGACCCCGCCGGCAACATCGTGAAGCACAAGGCGAGACTCATCGCTAAAGGGTACGCACAACGTCAGGGGGTGGACTTCAAGGAAGTCTTCTCTCTAGTAGCAAGGATGGAGACGGTGCGCCTGTTGCTCACACACAGCAAGTGGCACGTGCACCACATGGACGTAAACTCGGCATTCTTGAACGTTGATCTCACGGAGGAGGTCTATGTTCGGTAACCACCAGGTTTTGTTGACGGCACCAACGAGCGGAAAGTGCTCAGGTTGCGAAAAGCGCCACGTGCATGGAACTCGAAGCTAGATGCCTCCCTCACCTCACTCGGATTCACGAGATGTCCGCTCGAGCACGCTGTCTATCGGAGAGGCAATGCTCAATCTTACTTGCTTGTGGGCGTCTATGTGGACGATTTGATCATTACGGGCACAAGTGTTCAAGACATCGTCAAGCTCAAGGCACAGATGCAACAGATGTTCAAGATGAGCGATCTCGATCTCCTTAGTTATTATTTGGGAATCGAGGTGCGTTAAGGTGATGATGAGTCACGTTATCTCAGGGAGCGTACGCGGCGAAGATCTTAGAGCACGCAGGCATGGGTGGCTACAACCCTTGTCACACGCCGATGGAGAATCGACCTCGCCTGAGCAAGTAAGATGGGAGTGCGGGTGTGGATGCAACAAAGTACCATAGCTTGATCGGTAGCCTCCGCAACCTAGTTAACACGCGGCCGGACATTGCTCACGCGGTAGGCATTGCCAGCCGCCACATGGAAGCGCCAAGCATGCAATTATGGGCTGCGATCAAGCATATACTCAGATACATACAGGGTACGTTGAGCTACGGATGTTGTTACAAGTCGGGAGAGGGAGAAGCTACATTGATCGGCAGCAGTGACAGCGACCTCGTCGGCGATCTCGGCTGGTTGTAAAATCAAACCGGCCGGTTACGAATATAACTGAACTTTGAACTTTTGTTTATGGTTTGGACAGGCCGGTTTGCTTTTTTAAGGGGCCGGTCTTAATAAGACCGGCCGCTTGTTGATAAGAAACCCGCGGCCAGTTTCTTCTCCTCCTCCTCTCCTCCTTCCTCTTCCTTCTTTCTACTCTTCTTCCTCTCTACCGACATCCTCTTTGTTCGTGATTTGAAGCTACGACTGGTGTGGAAGGTGGCTGTAGGTAAAGATCGTTATAAATTAGTGTATGTAGCGTATGTTTGTGAATGTATGTGATAATTTGATATGTGAACCGAATTGCATGTAAATGTGTGCGTGATACACTGGATCTGAAAGTGTGTGAGCATGTTATCGATGGTTTGAAGAGTATGCACATTAAATTGGTGATTTGGTAATTTTTAGATTTATATTTGGAGAAGTGAAATTATCTATCTAATTTTTCAAGGAAGGTAACATATATGGATAATATGGATTCAGATCCAATGGTTATGTCTACCTTTGCGACACACGAAATGCCAGTGATAGACGAGTATGATCGAGAAGAAATGGAATTCCTTGAAGAATTAGATACAGATGGATTTTTTCAGGTTCCCGAACCGGAACGTGATATTCCCGCATTCAATGATATATCGGCCTGGGACGCGAATAACCCTATTGTTAAATATTCCGGCGCTTGGTGTCGGCATAACATTTAGCAGCAAAGCGGAAGCGATTTACGTCGTCCAAAAGTTTTCTATTTTGAACCGTGTCGAATATTTGACGAATGAACCACGGTTATTGGTACTTCATTGTCGAGAAGGTGAGAAGAACTCTCCTTGGCGGGTAAGGATTGCAATGAAAAAAAATTATTTATAATGGGAGGTTCGTGAATACAGAGAGGATCATACATGCGACAACGATCAAATGCCAAAGTCAAATGTGCACCTAACTCGACATTTTATAGCAGGCGAGATTGGCGATGTCATTAATGAAAGGTTGAGATTATCTTCTGGGGAAATAAGAGCCAGAATATTGAAAGATTATGAAATTCAGTATTTGCAGGCCTGGCAAGCCAGGCAACAGGCTTTGAAAAATCTATTCGGGGATTGGGATGAATCATTTGGAAGATTGCCCCGATTCATGGACGCATTGCATGACACAAATCCTGGCACGGTGGTCAAATGGGTATGATATGTGGACGAGCATAATGACTAGATGATCGTACATTGTGTATTTTGGGCTTTTGGTCCAACAATTGAAGGTTTTCGGCATTGTCGTCCCATGCTATGCGTTGATGGTACTCATCTTTACTGAAGTATGATGGAAAATTACTTGTCGCCGGAGGCCTAGATGCGAATAATCATATTTTGCCTATTGCCTTCGCTTTGGTTGAGAGCAAAAACAATTCCAGTTGGAAATGGTTTATGATGTGCATACGTGAGGGCGTAACAGACCGTAATGGGTTGTGCGTCATTTCTGATAGACACAGAGGCATCATTGCGGCGATGCAGGTCTGACAACGCATCGTCGTGCGCCTCAATTCTGTATTTATAACTCCTGTTAACACACCAGCAAGTGGTAAGCAGGGTCGAACCCAAAGAGAGCAAATGAGTTAGAGTTCAAATGATAGTCACAGAAGAAAGAACAAAATTGAGGATATCAATTCAGAGAAAATCAGTTCGGGGAATGCAATGCAACTAGTTATCATAAATCAAACAACGAGTATAAGCTAATGAATACTGCACTCCAAATTCTACTTGTTCTTAACCGCTAAGTTCTCAAACGAGTATAATAGTTACTTGGCTACACCACAAATCGGTTCTACCGCTAGGTTCTCCCCAACAATGCAATCCAGTCAAGTGTAATACAATTGATATCAAATTAGCTCACCGCTAAGCTGCACTAAATTGACAATCAAAGCATTCGTTTTATTCATACAAGGGCAGCAAATCAATAGCTCAAATCATGTTGTCATTGACCTCAAACTAAATGTCGCAATGCAAACCCCAAACTGAAATATTGATTTAGCTACTCATCATATCCATGGTATACAATAGAAACTAGGTTAAGTAGCTACAAACTGAAGTAGAACGAAACTGAGCTAAAATGGAAATTCAGTTAATAGTGTTTTCCGGCAGTGAATAGTAATTCCGGCCGTGAACAGTAACAGTAGCGATGAACAGTAAGTGTGAATAGTAAAAACGAACAGTAACCGGCCGTAAAAACGAACAGTAACTTTCCAGCAGCTTCTCTCTAGCTTCAGTCTTCTCCCCACTCCGTCACTGTAGCTTGTCCCAGAATAGTTGTCCTTTTTGCCTCTTTTATCCATCTTTTAGGTTTAGGATTTTGGGTTGAACCAGAATCAACCACATCTGCTTGAACCGGTTTTGATTTCTTATTGAACCAGCAGGTCTTCAGTTGACTGCTATTGACTTTGACTGCTGTTGACTTCTTGATCTTGGATGAATGCTTCGAAATATGCGATAAAATCCAATGCGATCTTGAACACACCTGCGATACGAAAACACTACAAAAGAGTAATCGATTCACGCAAAATGTAATAAAACTATGGGAATAAATAACTCAATGGAGCGTATAAATACACTCCATCAAGGTCCCAGAATGGGCAGCTCCTCGGGCTCATCATAGGGTATGTATCAGAAATCTGCAGAGTAACTTCAACATCAAAGTGAAGGACAACAACTTGAAGAAAAAAACTCAGTCACAATGCACATCAGAGGCAGAAGATCAAGTTTGACAGAGGGTACAAAGAATTGCGTGTCTTGCTGCGTGATAAACCAAGGGTTTGTGAATGGTTAGATGGCCATTGCGTTTTCAAGGTAGTCATTAGCTTATGATGAGGGTGGCAATAGATGGGGATCGATGACGACCAATGCTAGTGAATGTTTTAACAACATTCTGAAGAGTGGTCGAGATCTCTCGATATGTGCTCTTGTCCAGTTTAATTTCATACAGTGTAACACATACTTCTGCAAGCGGCGAGATGAATATCAGAATACGGCCGGAAGCTTCTTACCTAAGGTACAGATGAAGTTAAGGGATATTAAGGATAAAGCACAGTACCACAGAGTCCACTTGTTTGACAGAGCGAGAGGTGTATTCCAAGTGACAACATTCTGGAAACATCACACACATGCGGTTAAACTAGAAGAGGGTATGTGCACTTGTGGGAAATGAGAAGCATTCCATTATCCATGTTCTCACGTCATGGTAGTCTGCAAAAGTCAGAATATGTCATACCATGGATTCGTAGATCACCACTATACGATAGACGCGTACAATGTGACCTGGAGCTCCTCCTTTTTTGTTATTCTAGACGAACAACATTGGCCGAACGTCGACCGGTTGCAGCACGTCCTAGCCCCCCGCTTTAGATGAGATAAAGTTAGACGCCAACCGTCAAGGCGAAGAAATAATGAGATGGACCTTGGAGAATCCAGCAGCCAAGGATAGGAACGTGGCCATAAACGCGGTCTTTGTCACACAACAGGGCATAACAGAAGATCATGTCCATCCAGACAAGTTTGATGTTGGAAGTCATTTGTAGTAAGTATTTGTAGACTTATGTTCGTCCACTTGAAGCTTGTAATATGTGCTTGTAGACGCAGAAGTGTTTGTAGACGCAAAGAAAAACATAAATGTTTATAGACTGCAAATTGACACATAAGTGTTTGTAGGCAAACCAAAATGTAAGTCGTACAAGATTATCATCGGAATCTACTGTAAGACAGACGATCTAGAGCCCTCCTATCCCTAACCGATTTATCATATCTACGTTGTGATGGCTCTGGCTGACTGGAACCCTCTCTGCGCTGCTAGTAAAGAGGTGTCACATCTTGATCATCATCATTATCGTCATCATCATGTCCGTCCATGGGAGCGACGGATGGAAGCACGTAAGTCATTAAACAAATTGATGCATCACTCTCGACGGATAATGCCACTCTACTATGTTAAAGCAGACCAATGGTACCTCCGACCACCAACTCAATCTCCCTGCGATACAATTTGGGTTAAGTAATGGTAATACCTATTCTTCATAAAGAGTCCAACAAAAATCACTTTGGCTCATTCGGTCCAATTGGTCCAGATAGTAAATCAACGACCCATGTGGTTTCTCCATATACGACTTTGAGCCATACCATTTCCTGCGCATCAAACATGAGACAATTTTAATCTATATCATAAGTAGTTCAACATATATTAACATAATCACTTGCACTTACGTGTAGGACCACGCTCCTCGCAAATACGGATCCATGTCTGCATTAATCGGCTGCAAAGTTCGACTGAATCCTTTAGGACGACCTATGGGGATTCTTTCCTAGCTCCACATCTGCAACAAAATTATGCAGCCGCCCATCTGTCTGTGCCTTCGCGTGCCCCGCTACACATCTGTCTGTACAAATACGCAAGCACTGCACTCCCCTAACTATATGAGCTGACTGTGTCGAGGTCGGCAAGCAGTGGAAGGTAGTGCAGAGAAATCATGTCTCCTGATAGATAGGGCATCAGGGATGACCCTATCATGCACAATATGTATGCTCTGCCATGCATCTTCACTAATTCATCCGATGCGTCAACTGGTAGCCGACTCATATTTTCAACAAACCATCTCCTCTTGGCCAATGAAGGCGACCTCGGACACTCCGGGTATGCGCCCAATAATCTTATGCTTAATTTCTTCCAATTCTTGTCCACATTACCCGTGACCACACTGGCTTCAATGGGCAACCCAGTAAGGATCCCACATCCTGGAGGCTAATAGTAGCCTATCCGGTCCTTAGATGAAATGTGTGGCTCTCCTGCCTCCACCGCTCAACTAACACCGTCATCAAAGCCCAGTCAGCCTCCATATTTTAGACTTACGTCCATGGTAGAAGTCCTGCTATAACTATGTACTATCTTTAAAACTTTACTAGCCTGGAATGATTCAAAATAAAAAATACATTAGGAATCACAAATTGCATATTGAATAAATTCGTCTTCTGAACAATGATTACTAACCTGATCGTTCCAAACTTCTTGCGATCAATGTGTACGTTGTTGTGTAAGGATCGAATGGTTGAGCTGTCCAGGCTGATCAATGTCGTCAATATCCATCTGTACAATATGTATAATTAACAATTGCAACATGTCCCCATTAATCTTCAAATTCATACAATGTGACAGTCGAATCAGAACAAAGCATAAATCATACTCAATCTGTAAATCCAAACCGCAAACAATAACAACATATATAACCTCTCCTCAGATAATCCCAAACCCAAATGGACAACAAAAATAACCTAACACAACATCATACAACAAATACAACAAAATGCAAAACTCATAATCTATCCTAAATTAATCAAATACACATTCACCAAACTAAACCTAAAACTACACATAATCAAATCAAACGCCTAAAACTACACATTTCACCATAACATAACCCTAAAATCGCATTTCTACCATAACCCTAATCAAACTACATTTCGACCATAACCCTAATCAATCCTTGTCAACACATAATCAAATCATTATGTACACATAATCAAACGGCATTTGTACCCTAATCTACACATAATCCTAACCCTAAAACCAAATTAATGTACCCATAATCCTAACCCTAAACTGGATGATTAAACGCCTCAATCTGCAACAGAGGGAACAACCAAAATCCCCAAAATCCTTTCACAACAATACAGACATCTCCAAAATTGGATGATTAAACCTTAAAATCCTACCCTAAAACATAAACTCCTTTCGCAAAAATACGCTCCACTTACCTCCAAATTGGATGATTAGGCTGATCAAGATTGGGCAGGAACAACCTGCGACTGCTGGCACCGCTTTTTTGGCTGGGATTCGAGGAAGAGGAGAGGGAGAGGAGGAGAGCAGAAGAAGAAGACTGGCCGCAGGTTTGTAATTAACAAGCGGCCGGTCTTAATAAGACCGGCCGCTTAAAAAAAGCAAATTGGTCGGTTTTTTACAAGACCGGTCGGTTTTTGATCTGCTTGTGCCATTTTGTTTTTCATTCAGCATGTGTCGAAGTTAGGTTTAGTTTGAGGATGTATTCTGGGGATTCTTTAACAGAAGCTGACTAATATTTGAAGTATTTTCTTGTGAGGTTAGGTAACTTAATTTCTATACAACTCCTAGACATTGTATGATCTGTAATCCTTTTCATTCAGCATTATAACCCCCAAACTGCTAATATTGAATTTCCCTTATGTCTTATAAAACTTGCAAACAGGGCGTAAATCCCCAGTCAACTTCATTCTTTGAATCTTCACGAGGGTGTTCCTCAAATAGGATGTCTTCAACTACTACTTTTCACCCTAAGTGTGCACTGTTCACAGTACCGTCAATTCCAACTGCCAGTATTCTTTGACAAAGAGCCATGAAAGCTGGAAGGAAGCACATGAAGTAGCTTGCAGAGGAACGTAAGCTCACCGTTCCGGATGGGGAATGCATTATGCAAGTTGTGTCTCTTCGTGGCTCCAATCTCGTCGAGGTCTGTCGCTTTTATACCACAGGTTTTTTGGTTTCTATGCTTGTTGGAGGATGATCTTGCTTGTTGAGCTTGTGCTCAAATAAGATGATTGTCTAATCCTGGAACTCCTGACTTGACTTTTTTTATTGATTTGTGTCATTAGGTTATGGATGCAGCCAGCGAAATATCACTTGCGTTAGTCCCAGCTAAGTTTCAGAAGATATTATGGATTAAGCGAGGTTTGCCAATTGTGAATGCCTTGTCTTCTTTCTCATATCATATACATACCTCCACTATATTTAATAGTAATAACATATACAATAACCTTGTAGGATGTTTACTCTCTCATCTTTAGTAAACTTTAGGTCTTTTATCAGTGTTTTTGTAACTTTCTTTTTAAAGTTTTACATGCTCTCATTTAATTCAGTTGCATTTCTGTGACATCTATCAGAATTAGTAAGAAATTATTTATGTTATGTTCTATAACGTTGTGCATTGGAGTTGTGTGTTAGAATGGGGCACTTTTTGAAATCAATAAATTTTATGAAATTTAATTTTAAATTTTAAAAAAATACTCATGCATATCTAGTTTTCAGTGCAGGTAATTTTATTCTGGTCGACGAAACTGGAAAGGAACAGGCCTTTGAATCAGGTAGCAAAATCACGTGCCTGGTGACTCGAGTTCTTTTCCATGAACAAGTTCGGCAGCTTCATAAGTCTCCAGAATGGTACGTCATTGTCTCCTGTTTGCTTTACTAAAAATATTGAGTACTATCCTACCCACTTAAAAAGATTTCTTCTGCTGTTAAACTTCTGTATTCAGTACATGACAATTAATTAAATAACGTCACACGAATTGGCATTCGGATGGTGCCTTGTTTATCGAAATTTTGGCTAGACCTCATCGTATTGTACTGATGCATCTTCTAGACTATATTCTCGTTTGTCTACTCAGTAACAAACATATTCAGGAAATATATGATTGATACTTTTATTAGAATTTGCAGTTGTATGTCAATGTTCATGACAAGATAATGGAACTTCAAGTTTGAAGCCCTAAACTAGCATTTTTTTCAGTTAGGGTTGTCACCGTGACCATTTATTCCACTTGACACAGGCCGCAAATGTTCAGATCGACACTTGTTGAATCTTCCAATGCAATTACAACAAGTCCCAGAATCCAATCTGGAAAAAAAGAGTTAAGTGCTGGTGACACGGATGATGAGGACAGCGAAGATGGGGTTCTGCCGCTAGAAGCCAATATGAACAGAGCTGGAATGCCAGAATGGCACTCAGATACAGAATCTGATCCAGATACCTGGTAAAACTCTAAAATGTTTCACCATAAGACTGCATTATCTTATAACAAAATATCTTCAAATGGTGCCCATACCATTTTTTCTGTGGGATTGAATCAAGTGAGAACTAAGTTTGTGGCTACAAAAGTGCATGATTATTTTTATTTTAAAAAAACTTATTTCATTTTGGAATCCAATGTATCTTTAGCGCATACGATCTCGATGAAAACTCCACAGAAAATATGAAATGTAATCCCAACTCGATCAATTAGGAGTGCAGTTCACATCAGTTGGTATATTCATCATCATTTCAGCTCGAAGAAGAGTGATGAGTGGAAATGGTACAACAAAAATAAAAAGTAAGTCGAACAAAGGGCAAAAGATGTTGATGCATAAAGTGAGACCATTTAGAAAATACCCATTAATAATTGCATTCAAACTCCCCGCGACTCCAACTTTGATATCTTATTGATCATATTTAAGAGCAGCGGTCGACTTCTCGCCCAGCAATCAGCATGAAATTGTTCCAAATTCTATGCAGCGACGATTGGTCGGCGAGAAGAAATGTTGGAGGATTAAGAAGTTTCTCGGATGAATGGTCTTCGAGGACTCGGAAGACAAATTGTTGGGCGCCTCAGATCAGGACAAGGAAAGGAGTGTGCACCGCTGACGCGGGTCGTTGTGTGCGCCAAATTTATATTTATAATTCCAAGCTCTAACTAGTGTAGCGGCAAGCAAGGGTCGAACCTAAGAAAACTAACTGTGAAGCGATTTCCTATAAATACTGAACTAAATAGGGTTTAAGCAAGTCGATTGCAAGAAAGAAGTGAAAAGGTATGAATATCAATTAAGAGAAGTATTTAGTGTAGGGAATTCAGTAGTGACTGTTATCATCGACTTCTAAAGATGGCGATTCTAATCAAACATGTGGTCATTCCGACAAAGGTAACAGCCTAGAGTATCCCGACAAAGGTGATACTAAGCCTAGATCCTACTGTTTGCTTCCACGACAAAGCTTCGACAAGAGTTAATAATTAGAATTGATGAGCAGATAGTTTCACGACAAAGTATATGCTAACTGTGCAATACAATTCATGCAAATTAAGATCCAGAACTTACGATTGAATAGAAACAGACACTAAATCCAAGTCTCAAACATATATGTCACTAACTAAAAACTCTAAACTGAAACAGAAATTTAGCTACTCATAGTCATGACTTAAAAATAAATTAAATTGAAAGACATACAAAATACTGTTCACCCCAGAAAACACTGTTCACTGCCAGAAAGCACTGTTCATGCCGGAAAACACTATTCACGCAAGACTCCGTTTTCCTCCAAAAATTCGGTCCGTCCGTCTCTTCCAAACCCTTGTCGTCCAAACTGCCATCTCATTCTGATTAAGAAACCCTAATTGAGATCGCGCTCTAAAATTTGATTTTGGGCCGCGGGCCCGATGCTGACGTCATCATAAGCTAACCGCGCCCCATGAAGACATTATTTTTCGCGCCAGGTGAAGACATTAACTTCAGGCGCGCGATGTTAATGTTGTCCTCGGGCGCCGAACTCACTAAGATGCGCACCCATTTCCTTCAAAGTCGATTTTCTCCCTAAAAACACCGTTTTGAGTCGCAAGTCTTTTTTCATGTATCCCAAACACCTGAAATGCAAACAGCACTAAGAAGTAACTATTCACATAAAAACATGTCGAAATAGTTGGGTTTAAATGGTTTAGCGAATCGTATAAATACGCCACATCAAACCACCCCACACTTAAACTTGTTAGTCCCGAACAAGAACAAAAGCAAGACTCGCGACACCCAAGAAATTCTAACATGCAAACTACTAAACACTGAATTTACTTGAGATGTCGTGACTAATCAGTTCATAGATATATGCTCACATTCATTCTTCAATAATGATCAGCAAGAAACCGTAATGATACATGTTACCTGAGAGGTCAAGATGGAACTCAATGGATGACTGGGTGATAGTCCTCTTTAGACTCCTGACTTCATTCTTCATGTCGAGGTCATAGTCATACGCATACGCTGAGTTCGCTCTCTGGCACGTGAGAGATCCAAGTTAAGAGGAACTTAACTTCTTTTTCTCTTTGGTAGGACAGCTCTTGAAACTTTCTTGTTTTGTTTAGTCCGAAGACTTCACTCAACTCGACTGTTTTTTTGAAAATTTTTTTCTTTCACATTTGACTGAATTTTCTTTTTTGAGTTGTGCTTTCCAATGTGACTTGCTCGCCCTTTTCTTTTTGCTCTTTGAACCGTTCCAATCATCGCCTTCGAATAACAGCTATGAAGCGCGTCCCACTCTTTCTCATCATTATCTTTCAGCGCGAGGCAGGATAGGGGTTGCCCACCCATTCCCGGTTACTTGGACTAGAGATAGGACGGTTTATTTCCCGTCCCACTGATAGAGCCTATTTATACGCATTATTTGGATCATATCCCCGTGCTTGTTTGCATTATTTTATGTACAAGATTACTGGTTTCCAGTGTTTTTGTATTTCAGGGCAGAACAAGGGCCTAAGTCGGATACGCGCTAACAGGCAACGTTTAGGACGCGCAGCACACAGCCTGCGGAGCTAGCGGCGCAAACAGAAGAAATGGCGAGAGACAGCAGAGTTGCGCCGACCAATGCGCTAAGCAGTATGCCGTGCGCCAGGCGCAGAGTCCAGTATTTCCTAATCCTGACATGACCAGATTTGGAAGTTGCCAAGGATGGACCTCTCGAGCAGTATATAAAGGGGAGGAGGTCTAGGGTTTAAGAGAGACACACAGAGAGGAAACACCCCACATCAGAGGGCCACGAGAGAGCGAGAGAGCGGCAATCTGGAAAACACACGGACTTGTTGAGAGGACTTGCGCCAGCCGAGAGACATACTGCACGCACTGTTTGCTACTTGTTTCTCAGATACATTAGACCTTATTTTACTATTCTATGATGTTTATCACTAGCATGTCTAGCTAAACGCTTAGTATCGGTTGGACATGAATCTATGAGTATTTCCTTTGAGACTTGCACTTAATGCATAACTTGCTTGCTTATATTAATTCTGTGCACATTACTGGCAGCTTGTTGCATGAGTAGGGGAAGCCTTGAACCGCAATCTTACTCTTGTTGCTTGTTGTTGTTTGTTAAACTAGTTGAATAGCCTGACGGTGCCAACTAGGAGTAACGCACTAGGATAGGCAATTACTACCTTGATCGGATTCGTAGTTGTTTAAGTCTAGTGTAAGAATTAATATCACATGAACTTTGATCGGAACATGCGCACATGTTAGGAAGCCTTGATCGGACACTAACATTAGCAACTCGAGCTATAGACATTTAGAGTCGATGATAAGGAATACACTCATAGAGGATTGTCTGCGCCGATACTTCTCATAGTCATAGTACTTAATCTCTACTGCCTGCGCACGTCTAGTGCAAGTTCCTGCGTTACGATACCACTGTTTACTCGCGCACTGCGCAACCCAATCACTCACTGACAGCGCGTCGTCGTGCGCCTCAAATTAGAATTTATAACTCCTGTAACACACTAGTAAGCGGTAAGCAGGGTCGAACCCAAAGAGAGCAAATGAGTCGGAGTTCAATGAGAGTCACAGAAAATCAAAGAGAGGAAATCAATTCAAAGAAAATCAGTTCGGGGAATACAATGCAACTAGTTATCACCGATCGAATACACGAGTAAGCTAGTGAATTCTGCCTTAGTTCAACATTCCCGCTAAAGATATGTCGACGATCAATTCTACCTATTCTTAACCGCTAGGCCTTCGAACAAGTTCAATACTTACTCGACTAATACTACAAATTGGTTCTACCGCTAGGTTTTCCCCAACAATGCAATCAAGTCAAGTGTAACGCAATTGATATCAATCTAGCTCACCGCTAAGCTGCACTAAATTGTCAATCAAAGCATTCGATTTCATTCATACAAAGGCAGCATTCCATAACTCAAATCATGTACTCATTGACCTCCAACCATTGTTGCACTATAAATCCCCAAACTGAAATATTGATTTAGCTACTCATAATATCCATGAATACAATAGAAACTAGGTTCATCACACTACAATACACAAACTGAGCTCAAACAAGTCCGGCCGTGAACAGTGTTCCGGCGGCCGTGAATAGTAACAGTGAACAGTGAATGTGAACAGTGAACAGTGAACAGTAAAATGTGAACAGTACCGGCGTGAATAGTACTCCGGCGACTTTTCCAGCAGCTTCTCTCTAGAGCTCCTCCACGCCGTGAACAGTAGCTCCCCGAATAGTAGTCCAGAAATGTCCACTTGAAGAGAGATGAAACTTTTCCAAATTAGTCTATGTTTTAGGTTTAGGGTTTTTCTGGTTGAACCATCTTCATTGAACCACATTGAACCAGTAATTGAACCAGCAGAGTTGACTTTGACCGCTGTTGACTTCGACCGCTGTTGACTTCTTTTGATCTTGAATGAGTGCTTCAAATACGCGATAAAATCCGATGCGATCTTGAACACACCTGCGATACGAAAACAGTACAAAAGAGTAATTGATTCACGCAAAATGTAATAAAACTATGGGAATACATAACTCAATGGAGCGTATAAATACGCTCCATCAAACTACCCCACACTTATTCTTGTTCGTCCCCGAACAACAACAAGACACGCAAGCACTCAAATCATTCCTATCATGCCATGATATAAACTTTGAAATTACTCGAGAAGTCATCCCTAATCAGTCAATCAATACATGCTCACAATCATTCTCAAATAGTGATCAACAAGAACTAGAATGATATATGTTACCTTTAAGCTTGGAATGGGATTTAATGGATGACTAGGGGTTAGTCCTTTTTAGACTCCTAACTTCACTCTTTGGTTCAACTTCATAGCCACGCGCATACAACTGAATTTGCTTTCTTTGGCACGTGATGAATCCGAGTTATGAGAGGATCAACCTTTTCTTTTTCTTGCTTTTGGACTTTGCTCTTTTTTCGATTGCTTTTCTTTCACTTCTTGTAAATCTGATTTTTTTTTCTTTTTCGAGCTTCTAATGTGAAATGTTTGCTTCTTGTCCTTTTTGAGCTTTGCTCTCCAATTTGAACCGTTCCAATCATAGCCTTCGAATGGCAGCATAAGGAACGCGTCCCGCTCTTTCTCATCCTTGCCCTTTCAGCGCGAGGCAGGATAGGGGTTACCCACCCATTCCCGGTTACTCGGACTAGAGATAGGACGGTTTGTTTTCCCGTCCCACCACTGCATAACACTGCAATGATGGAGTCAATATCACTCCTCATAACCCGAAGCACCAACCTCCACATATACAGTGCGCTACGCGACTAATCCTTTGAACCTCCAAATGAATGTCAAGTCCCTCTAGGACATTTCTATCAACTCCACATCCTGAAATATCTCAGCTCAAAAGAACATATAACATTAAAGCGCAAGCATCACAATATTTTGGAATTCATGGAAAGCATACATATCAAAACTTCAAAGAGAGGGCATCATCTCATAAAATCAGCATTTATATAACAGCACAATGTATCATCTCATTAATCAATCCAGCAGCAACTCAGTAGCATAATCCTCATAAACATGGCAGCAAGCTAACAAAGGCACACAAGATGAACGTAGCGCGCATACTAACTTCCCACCCCACACTTGAATCAAACCGTGTCCTCATGGTATAAGCTAGGGAAGGAAAGGAAGCTCATGCAAGATACACACAAGAATTAAACAACTAACATGGCTAAAAAAAAAGTCAGAGAAAATTGCGCCCCAAGAAGACATTAGCCCACGCGCCCCAAGAAGACATTAAGTTGCTAAAGTGTGAAGCCGGCGCGCAGAATAATGTTGCCTGGAGGAGCGTGACTCACTGAGATGGAAAACACCAAAAATTGCTATTCAAACACTCTAAGACTCTAATGACTTCTAACATGCATGACTCTTTTAAACACTAAATAGACTCACACTAAAACTCTAAAATTAAGCACCGGGTTGCCTCCCGCAAGCGCCTTTGTTTAACGTCTTGGGCTCGACGATACCTCCCATTTCAAGCACATGCCGGTTCGGCCAATTGAAACTCCTCATCAGCTGGGATTTCTTCCCCGTGGTAGTGTTTGACGCGCTGCCCATTCACCATAAACCTCTCGCCGGTACTTGGCTTCTCAAGCTCAAGAGCTCCATGATTGAAAACTTTGACAATGGTGTATGGACCTGTCCAACGAGAACGCAACTTGCCAGGCATAAGTTTAAGTCTAGATGAAAACAATAGTACCTTCTGCCCAATGTCGAATGTGCGTCTCAGAATAAATTTGTCATGGTAGAGCTTGGTGCGTGCTTTATAATCCGATTGGCACTCATAAGCCTCCAAACGCAGCTCCTCCAGCTCATTCAGTTGTAGCCTTCTCTCACTACCTGCACTAGCCAAATCAAAATTGCATGATTTAATCGCCCAATAGGCCTTGTGCTCTACCTCAACCGGCAAGTGGCAAGCCTTGCCATAGACGAGTCTGAAAGGAGAAGTCCCAATAGGTGTTTTGTAGGCTGTCCTGTACGCCCACAATGCCTCATCTAATCGCGTGGACCAATCCTTCCTTGAAGGCTTAACCATTTTCTCTAGAATGGACTTAATCTCCCGATTTGATATCTCAGCTTGACCATTCGTCTGTGGATGGTAAGCTGTGGAAACTCTATGATGCACTCCAAAATGTCTAAAGGCAGCCGCAACCCATTTGTTGCAAAAGTGCGAGCCTTGATCACTTATCACCGCTTTCGGGACTCCATATCTGCAAAATATGTTAGTGCGCAAGAAATCCACAACAGTTTTTCCATCATCAACTCTAGTGGCCTTAGCCTCTACCCACTTGGAAACATAATCAACCGCAACCAATATATATAGGTAACCAAAAGAAGAAGGGAAAGGTCCCATAAAATCTATGCCCCAAATGTCAAACACCTCATCAACAACTATTGGAGTTTGGGGCATTTGATTCCTAGCTGAAATGTTCCCTACTCTTTGGCACTTATCACAATTCTTACAATGGTTATGCGCATCTCTAAATAAATGGGGCCAAAAGAATCCACTATCAAGCAATTTCCTAGCAGTTCTCTTAGGACCAAAATGTCCACCACAAGCATGTTCATGGCAAAAATAAAGAACAGATGGGATCTCAACATCGGGCACACAACGTCTAACAATTTGATCAGCCCCAATCTTCCACAAACATGGATCATCCCAAATGTAATACTTTGAATCATGCTTGAGTTTTAATCTTTGAGCTCTACTGAAGGATGGAGGGAATTTACCTGCCACCAGGTAGTTAACAATGTTAGCATACCATGGTGCTTTGTCACTAATAGCGAATAAGTGCTCATCGGGAAATGTCTCAACTATGGGCAGCGCCTCTTCATCTCGCACCAATCTGCTCAAATGGTCAGCCACCGTGTTTTCAATCCCCTTCTTGTCCTTGATCTCTACATCAAACTCCTGAAGAAGAAGGATCCATCTAATCAGCCGCGGTTTGCATTCTTTCTTTGTCATTAAGTACCGAATGGCTGCATGATCAGAAAACACAATAACTTTAGAGCCAAGTATATAAGACCGAAATTTTTCAAGCGCAAAGACAACTGCTAAAAACTCCTTTTCAGTGGTGGAATAATTTCTCTGAGCGACGTCTAAAGTCCTAGACGCATAATGGATGACCACTGGTTTCTTCTCACTCCGTTGTCCAAGCACCGCACCCACAGCATAATCGCTGGCATCACACATGATCTCAAAAGGCTGTGTCCAATCTGGAGCTTGCAGAATTGGGGCGCTGGTCAAGGCTGCCTTGAGCTCTTCAAAAGCTGTCTTGCAATGATCATCAAACTCAAATGGGACATCCTTTTGCAGCAGCCGCGACAATGGTAGGGCAATCTTCGAAAAGTCTTTAACGGACCTGCGATAGAAACCTGCATGTCCTAGGAAAGACTTGATAGCACGCAGGTCAGTAGGAAAAGGCAATCCACCAATGATATCAATTTTTGCTCTATCTACTTGAATGCCCTTCTCAGAAACAATATGTCCGAGAACAATGCCATGTGTGACCATGAAATGACATTTCTCATAGTTAAGCACCAAGTTCATATCAATGCAACGTGTGAGCACTCTATCTAAATTGTGCAAGCATTCATCAAAAGTATTTCCATACACGGTAAAATCATCCATAAATACTTCAACACAATCAGTCAATAAATCTGAAAATATGCTCATAACTACACGCTGGAAGGTACCTGGTGCGTTACACAGTCCGAAGGACATGCGTCTGAATGCAAAAGTACCAAAGGGGCAGGTGAATGTCGTCTTTTCTTGATCCTCAGCCGCAATGGGAATCTGGTTATAACCTGAAAATCCATCAAGAAAACAAAAGGATGGTTTACCTGCAAGTCTATCCAACATTTGATCGATGAATGGAAGGGGAAAATGATCCTTGTGTGTGGCTGCATTAAGTTGTCTATAATCAATACACATCCGCCAGCCATTCTGCACTCTCTTGGGCACCAGCTCTCCCTTGTCATTCATCTCTACCGTCATCCCGGTTTTCTTGGGCACTACATGCACCGGGCTTACCCATTGACTGTCCGAAATTGGGTAGATGATACCTGCATCAAGGAGCTTTTGCACTTCTTTTTGGACAACCTCCATCATGATCGGATTCAAACGCCTTTGAGGTTGTCTCACTGGCTTCGCTCCCTCTTCTAGCAGGATTCGATGCATGCAAATTGCTGGGTTGATTCCTCGAATGTCAGCCAAAGTCCAACCTATGGCTGTTTTGCGCTCCTTTAGCACGCGCGCCAATTTGATCTCTTGATCGCTTTCTAGCCCACTCTTAATGATGACTGGCAGCGTCTCACCATCTCCTAGAAAAATATACTTCAAGTGCTCCGGTAGAGGTTTCAATTGAATCTCAGGGGCCTGCACAATAGATGGGACAAGTTTTGTTTCACTGCACAATTTAATCGCATTAACCTCATACCTGGCAGCATCATAGGTGCACTGCCCATCACCAATTTCTTCAATGTTCAGCTCTGATATATCCTCTCCATATCTCATCAATGTTGCATCCTCAATAGTATCCAAGGCATGTGTTCCTGCAAGGTCAGGTGGGAATCACATAGAGTGATAAATATTGAATTTGATTACTTCCCCATCTACCTCCATAGAAAGATCACCCGTATGTGTATCAATCTTTGTTCGTGCAGTCACCATAAAGGGTCTCCCTAGTAAGACTTGAGAGGCATCTACCTCACCTTCCATCTTCATCACATAGAAATCTGCAAGAAATACAAGGTTGCCTACATGCACTAACACATCGACTACTATACCTTCAGGTTTGGTACATGATCTGTCAGCCAACTGAATAATCAAGTCAGTGTGTCTAAGAGGGCCAATTTGCAACACTTGGTACAATGAATAAGGTAACACATTGATAGAAGCACCCAAATCAAGCATGCAATTATCCACCCGAACCTTATTGATAATACAAGATATTGTAAAGGTACCTGGGTCTTTGCACTTTCGTGCAACCTTGCCTTGAAGGATGGCTGAGATGTTCGGCTTGAAGCTCACTTGCTCTGGTTTAATTCCTCCTCTACGAGTGGTGCACAAATCTTTCAGAAACTTCGCATACCTTGGAATTTGCTTGATTGCGTCGAGGAGGGGAATTGTGATCTCCACCTTGCTGAAAAGCGCTAGAAGCTCTTGATCCATTGTTGGGCTCCTCTTTGACTTTGAAATCTGCATAGGAAATGGAAGGGGAGGGTCAGTTTGGCGAAATTCAGAATTTGAGGCAGTCTGTCGCGCTCCAGATGAAGACATTATTCGCGCTCCAGATGAAGACATTAAGGGTCTGCGCGCCGAGCTAATGTTCTCCTGGGGCGCGCTACTCTCTGTTTCCGTTTCCCGTCTCGCTTCTTCTGCAATCTTCTTGCCGCTTCTCAAGGTAATCGCATTGACACTTCCTCTTGGGTTGGGTATTGTTTGTGAGGGAAGCTTTCCTTTGTCCTTGTCATTCTTCAATTCGGAAACGGTAGCCGCCAATTGGGACATTTGCTTTGTCAACTCGGCTAGGGTGCTGTCGGTCTTGGCTTGATTATTTTGCATAGTCATCGCCATCTCTTTAACAACTTCCTCTAATGACTTCCCTTGATTGACATTGCTCGGGCCAGCTTGGTTGTAGTTGCGCCTTTGTTGTTGCCCATAAGAATTTCCATTTCCACTTCCATTGTATCTCTCTTGTTGGTGAAATGGTGGGCGGTAGGCTTGTCCTTGTCCTTGTCCTTGGTTCTGATTCTGATTTTGTCCTTGATTGAATCCTCCTTCATTTCTCCAACTGAAACCATTGGCTGCTAATCCAAATTGCCTTGGTGCTTGCCTATTGTTGAATTGCTGGAATCCTCCCATAGCATTGACATCAGCAGCCTCTTCCTCATGTAGGCTAGGACATTCATCTGTCTTGTGGCTCGCAGCTCCACAAAGTCCACACGCTTTAACTTCACTGACTTGGCCAACCATAAGCTTCTGCACCATTTGCTTAAGCTCCTTGATTTCAGTTGCCATTTGATTTGAATTGGAATCCATTTGGGAGACATTCCTTGTTCGGCTTGTATCATCTCTTCTACCGGTATCATCTCTAAATCTGGCACTCTCGGCATTCTCATTGATAAGCTCTCGCACCTCAGCAGGTGTTAAATTCAAAACCGTGCCCCCGGCTGCTGCATCCAAGAGCATCCTCTCCAATGGTCTCAATCCATCCAATAAGTACTCCACAAGCATTTCTTCTCTCATACTCAAATTACAACAGCTTTGTTCTAAGGCATTGAATCTCCCCAAATAATCATACATTGACTCACTTGGGCCTTGTTTAATGTTGGAAAGCTCTCTTCTTACTTGGGCAGCTCTAGCAGGTGGATAGTATTTATCGAGAAACTTCCTTTGCATTTGCTCCCAAGTTCTAATGCTTCCTGAAGGCAAAGATAAAAACCAAGTTTTTGCAAGGTCAGTTAAACTGAAGGGAAACACTTTTAACTTGAACCTCTCTTCTGGGGCAGCATATGGTTTGAGAGTCCGACATATCCCGTTGAATTCTTGTAGATGCCTTGATGCTACTTCTCCTGGCAGCCCTCCAAATTTTGGGAGATGATGGACCACTGCCGTCTTCACTTCAAAGTCATCCTCATCTTGATCAGTGTTAATGCACCATGGTTCATTGTTGAATGTTGGGGCTGAAAGCTCTCTAAGTGTAGGTGGTCTCATCCTTCCACGTGCATATTGTTGAGGTTGAGGTGGATAATGTTGCTGTTGTTGGGGGGAACTGCATATTGTTGTTGAGGAGGGGGTGGATATGCATAATCATCTTGGTCTTCCCTCCTCTCTTCTCTATTGTAACGAGCTGCCCTTTGCCTTTGATTAAAGACTCTCTCCGGCTCATCATAAAAAGGGGGAGCAATTGGATTGTTGTTGTTGTTTTGATCAGGTTCATGATCACCATGGACACTTCCTGCATGAGACATACTGGAAAGCCAAGTGAAATACAAAGGTAGACTACCAAACAACTCAAAAGCACAAAATGCAGAATTTAAATAACTAAACAATTCAAAAAGAAAATGTAAACGAACTCGGATGGCTAAAAAAGCACACAGCTCACGCTAGGGAGGGTGAGTCCTGATCGGGAGCCCGTTCCGCTCAAAGAAAGGTGTCCTGATCTTCAATCAGACTCCGGTGACACTATTCATACCCTTCTCGGCAGCACTATTCACCGCTGGCTAAAACTCTTTCTTTTTCTCTTCCAATCTGCACAACAAGCAAGCTAAACACAGTAAAACAATAAAAACAAGAAAAACAAAGTTTAGAACTCTAGACTGAATGTTGCTCTCCCCGGCAACGGCGCCAAAATTTGACAGCGCGTCGTCGTGCGCCTCAAATTAGAATTTATAACTCCTGTAACACACTAGTAAGCGGTAAGCAGGGTCGAACCCAAAGAGAGCAAATGAGTCGGAGTTCAATGAGAGTCACAGAAAATCAAAGAGAGGAAATCAATTCAAAGAAAATCAGTTCGGGGAATACAATGCAACTAGTTATCACCGATCGAATACACGAGTAAGCTAGTGAATTCTGCCTTAGTTCAACATTCCCGCTAAAGATATGTCGACGATCAATTCTACCTATTCTTAACCGCTAGGCCTTCGAACAAGTTCAATACTTACTCGACTAATACTACAAATTGGTTCTACCGCTAGGTTTTCCCCAACAATGCAATCAAGTCAAGTGTAACGCAATTGATATCAATCTAGCTCACCGCTAAGCTGCACTAAATTGTCAATCAAAGCATTCGATTTCATTCATACAAAGGCAGCATTCCATAACTCAAATCATGTACTCATTGACCTCCAACCATTGTTGCACTATAAATCCCCAAACTGAAATATTGATTTAGCTACTCATAATATCCATGAATACAATAGAAACTAGGTTCATCACACTACAATACACAAACTGAGCTCAAACAAGTCCGGCCGTGAACAGTGTTCCGGCGGCCGTGAATAGTAACAGTGAACAGTGAATGTGAACAGTGAACAGTGAATAGTAAAATGTGAACAGTAACCGGCGTGAATAGTACTCCGGCGACTTTTCCAGCAGCTTCTCTCTAGAGCTCCTCCACGCCGTGAACAGTAGCTCCCCTGAATAGTAGTCCAGAAATGTCCACTTGAAGAGAGATGAAACTTTTCCAAATTAGTCCATGTTTTAGGTTTAGGGTTTTTCTGGTTGAACCATCTTCATTGAACCACATTGAACCAGTAATTGAACCAGCAGAGTTGACTTTGACCGCTGTTGACTTCTTTTGATCTTGAATGAGTGCTTCAAATACGCGATAAAATCCGATGCGATCTTGAACACACCTGCGATACGAAAACACTACAAAAGAGTAATCGATTCACGCAAAATGTAATAAAACTATGGGAATACATAACTCAATGGAGCGTATAAATACGCTCCATCACTCACCCCCCAATCTTCGTAAGTGTAGGTCACTGGCTAGAATTGAACTACTTGCTCCCTGTGGAGATCGACCCTTACTTAACCGCTGTACTAGTGGAAGAGGAAGGATTATATTTGACGCGCACAACGACGCGCGATCACCCACCATTGCATAAACGCTGCAATGATGGAGTTAAAGTCTTACCCCTCATACCTTGGAATGTCAACCTCCACAAACTAAACGCGCTACGCATATACTCCCTTGAACCTTTGAATGTTTGTCAAGTCTCTCAAAGGACATTTTCTGTCAACTCCACACCCTGTAATATCTCAACTCAAAAGGACATATAACATCACGTAACTCGCATCACAATACTGCATAAATTGTGCAAAGCATACACATCAAAACCTCATAGCATCAAACATCATCTCATAAAATCACAGTATCTTCATCGTAGCATACACAAATCTGAAAAAAAAAACGTGCCCTAGCTAACACTAATGCATGCTAATAAAGGTAAACGTGCTGACACAACAGACTCTACTACCCCACCGCACACTGTTGAACATAGTCGTGTCCTAACGGTACACTAAGATCGTCGAGAAGGGTAGTCATGCAAGACTCAAAACAAAAGAAACGAAACAAATAAGAACCGCACAAGAACTATCCTAACTCAGCAAGTTGATCGCCCCAAGCATACATTAGGTGGCGCGCCCCAAGCACACATTAGCGTCGCTAATGTATGAACCCGGAGCGGTCCTAATGTTGCCTTGAGGAGCTTAACTCACTGACTCACACTAAGAATTAAAACAAACTAAAGTCGGGTTGCCTCCCGCAAAGCGCACTTGTTTAACGTCGTTGGCTCGACGGTACCTCTCCTCCTTAGGTGTTTACCGGCTCATCCAACTCGAGCTCCTTATCGGGTTGGATATCCTCTTCAAAAGGAAGAACTTCTTATAGCAATTGAGACAATGACAATGTCGTCTTCAAAAGGTCTTTAAAACAAACATGCGAGGAAATGTAACAAATTTGCGATAAAATCCGGCATAATCAAGGAAAGACATGACACCTCGCTAGTCAGTGGGAAAAGGCAATCCACGAATTAAATCAGTTTTTATTTTATGAGGTTGGATGCCTTCCCCACGCCGAGTATCTGACTCAAGCACCGCATCCTCAATGACGTCCACCGCATATATTTCTGCAATGTTAGGTGGGTGCTGCATAGATTTATACATGTTAAAATAAATTGCTTCCCCGTCTACCTCCATGGAGAGATCACCCGTGAATGTATTGATCTTCGTCTTCGCGGTCACCATGAAGGGTCTCTCTAGTAAGACGGGTGAAGTGTCTATTGCATCACCCTCCATTTTCATGACGCAAAAATCTGCAAGGAATGCAAGCTTTCCTATGTGTACTAATGCGCCAACAACTATACTCTCTGGCTTACTAATATGATCTATTCGCTAGTTGAAGAATTAAGTCAGTGGGTTTCAGAGGACCAATACGCAATGTTTGATATAAAGAGTAAGGCAACACATTTACCGATGCACCCAAATCCAACATACAATCATCAATTTTAATTTCACCAATGATGCATGAAATTGCAAATACTTTTCAAAGAGGAAGGCTGCATTTCTTCGACAGTACGAGGAAGATGAAGACAATAATGAAGAAGGGAACGACCGTGACGAGTACTTTTCAAATTTCTATCATTCTCATCGCGACGATTAGATTATGTTCTGAAACTTTTCAAATCATTTGCAACTTGTTTTGTTATAAGTGGGCAAATATCTTGTCTCAATCTGTATCAATAATTCAATAACATTCCAAAAAAATTTAAATATCAATTTCAAAAATTATATTTTATTTCGTGAATAGTAAGAGAAATTTCTCACGGAGAATGTCATGGGTGCATAAACTATGCAGAATGTTGTTACTATTTGATGAATAATAATAGAAATTGCTCCTGGAGAAATTTCATATGGAGAAAACGGGTAAAAGATAGTACTACGATCGGTAAATTTCCTGTCATTTTTACCAAATTTGATATAAAACTACCCTCTTATCTTAATTTAATTTTCAAAATATCTCTCTTTTATTTAGGCACCGTTCCTAAACACACCTCGCACCATAAGCGTTGCTCTGAATGACGCCTTAATCCTGATCAACGCCTAGGCTAGAATGAACAACACTTAACATTCAAAGAGCTGTATTTGATGGTTGTGATGGTAATTTATTCTTCTAGAGCTGGAGGATCCATTAACGAAGCTAGCAAATCCAAGTGTCCTGCTTAGTGCTATTGACCGATAATTTCTAACACCAATGGCCGATGCCTCCTCCATCACTTGTATATACTTAACCGCTGACATCACCAACTCCGTCTCTTCACCACCGAAGTTTCATATCTGCTCAAAGTCCGTCCTGGCCGATACAGCTCAAAACTCACTAGTGAACACAAATGCACCTTCCTTCGCCCCACCATTAGATGAATCGACATCCTCACTCCCTAGTCTCTTCCCCAGGTTGAAGGGCACTAGGAGGCGCTAGTTTTGAGTAGAACAAAATAATAGAAAATCATAGCAGTTGGGTAACACAAGGTGCCGGGGGCTATATATATACAAAGTATTGATTTCTTTGTCCAACTTCTTCATTCAGCAGGCAGCCACCGAGTAATTTGGAGAAGAAGCGCAGTCTTAGACTGCGTTTTATATATTAAGCGATAATCGATACATAAGCGCTGGCTAGTTAAGGGGTTGTTTAGGACAGTGCTTATACAGTCAGGCGCATTTCCAAACAAAGCCTAATAAAAATACTAGCATTTTAGAAAATAAATAAAGATAAACTGGTAAATTTGATAACAAATTTTAAAAAGAGGGCAAAGTAAGAAAATTTAGCTTGATTATTTCACGAACAACTATTAGACAATTTATAGTTTTACAAAACTCAAAGTTACTTGAATGAAACTACAAACAAGGAGTAATGGTCTGTTTTTTTAGCTGAACTTATTTACTGAAGTATTTAATTTTGCTTACTTAATTTTATTTAACTTAACTTAAAAACTTAACTATTCATCATTTCTTCCACCCACCACAATTCTCTTACCATCATAACCACCTATCTTAATCCCAACACCACAGCCACCCACCACAATCCCACCATCCACAGCTAATCTACCACCATAACCACACATTCCAATAAAACCACTAAAACCAAATCCCACCACAATCTCATAGCCACAACTACCTAACACAACTCCATCACCGCCTCCAAATCTCACCACAATCCCAAATTACACCACCTACCCCAATCATACCACCACCACAACCACACTCACCGCAATCCCACCAACGTAATCACCTACCCCAATCTCCAAATCACACAATTCTAAAACCATCACCCATCCAAATCTCACCCCAATCCCAAAATCACTCCACCCACTCCATCCCAATCCCAATATCCAAATCCCACCACACACTCCGATCACACCACCACCAAGAAAGCACTTCAAACTTTCAGATCATGAAATCTCCATGTCGATCTCCAAGCTTAAAAAGAGGTGAGCTGACACCAAGAAAGCATTGCGCTTAAAAGAAAGAAAGACAAGGAGATCACGAAGGATTAAGCTCACTACGTGTGCAAGCAAAAATCCGGCAGCCAGCGAAAGGAGGTGCACCTAGCGGTTGAGGAGTTCAACATAGAGCGTGGGAAAGTCGCCATGTGTGGGTTCACACAAGTCAGGGACACATCCATGAGCGTGGTAGGAAGGCGTCTACCTCGACAAATGGGTTGAACCGAGTGACAAGAGAAAGAAGGGGAAGATTACTGAGACTAACTGCAAGGCACTCATCGATTATACTCTATAAACATATCCAAAATAAAGAGGTAAACAAGTTCCAAAATCCTTCTAGTGCAAACTAGAAGGCAATGGTTTTTCTTAAGGTCTAAATTTAGACTTGGGTTTCTACTATAACTAATTTCCGTCCAGTATTTACTTTCCTACTATCTTTCACTTCCGCTGTTTGTAATGCCCTTAACTCCGATCCAACAATTGGTATCAGAGCTTTGCTCTTGATTTTTGAGTTAGCTTTGCAGGAAAGAATGGCCAAAACCACGCAGATAGGAGAATCCTTCTGGAAACCAAAAATGTTGAATCTCGGTGAATATGATTGGTGGGTAGAGCAGTTCGAAACACACACGTGCTCCCTTGGAGGGTAACTATGGAGAATCATCGAAACGAAAGATATGAAAATCATGAACACAACCGATCCAACAAAAGAAAAGTCAAGAACAAAATATGGAGATGCAGACTACAAAATCTTAGAGAAACACGAGGGCAAAAGAAAGATACTTCATATGGCCCTCAGCTCCGGGGATCTAAAGAAAGTGTTAAGATACAAATCAGCGAAGGAAATTTGGGATGCGCGGAAGTAACTTTACTTAGGTAACAAAGATGTTAAGATGAATCGCATTCTAGCAGCTTCAAAGGACTATGAAAATGCTCTGCATGAGAAGAACGAATACCTGGAGGACTTCCACTCTCGATTTCAAGGATACATTGGACAGATGGAGTTTCTGGGAGAAGAGATCCTTGAATGGAAGATCACACATCAATTCCTGCAAGCTCTCAACCGCAAATGGGACGCAGTCACTCTAGCACTCCAAGCCCAAAGCGACATCAAAGAGATCACATCGGAAGAGCTTGTTGACAGACTTCAGAGCAATGCTTGTGTTCTATAAAGAAGAGCAGCCAGGAGAGAACCCGAGAAGATCCAATAAATAGCCCTCAAGGTAGAAAAAGCGTTCGAACTTGCACTAACCGATACTCATGATGAAGATGGAGATGAAACCATTGCACTCATTACAAGAGCAATCAGAATGGCTTCAATGAGCTCTAACCATCCCTATGAGGGACGGAAACTAAATGAGGGACTAAAACAAAGCCTTGGTCACAATCTAGAAGAAAGCAGGGATACGCTATGCTACCACTGTCAAAGAAAGGGATATATGGCCTGCTCCAAAAAGAAGGCAGGCAAACTTCCAACTCAAAAGAGCCAAAGGGCAATGGTAGCCTCTTGGGCAGAATCTGACGAGGACCGTGAAGGGAACACCTCATATAGGAATGCATGCATGATGGACTCACAAAAGGTTGAATCCTCTCAGGTAACTTGTGAAGTTTCCAAAGATAAAATTACTGAACTACTTGAGTTGCTTGAAAATCTAACAACAAAGCATCAAGAGCTGAATGTCCTCCTAGACAAATAGGAAGAAAATATTGCAGATATGATTGAAAAAATCATTTATGGGCAAATAAAGAAATGAGGCTTGAAGAGGAGAAGGAAGCATCGAATGTTAAATTAGACCAACCAACTTGCCAAGCATGTGAGGATCGTGAAGCTCAGATCAAATCTCTGGAGGATACAAATAGTTCAAATGGAGAGCGACTATAAAAAATTGACACACTCTATAAAATCATCAGGCAAGATGACGAGGAGAAAAAGAAGATATGGATGAAAGAACACAGACTTTGCTAAAACAATCGTATCACGACCAAGACTGGGGTACACTGTCACCTGTAAAGACACAACGTCATCAGCTAAAGCGAAGCAAGAACCCCTTCGCACGAAACAGTGTAAGTGCTTCTGCATGAGGAACTGCAATAAGAAGGATGGATCCCTCTCAGAGACCACAATACATTTCAATGGAAAGAAAGCATACTCCATGTGGCTAAAGCAAGCACAGGACAAAGCACCACCCAGAATCAACTTCAAATCCAGAATACACAACAAAATATATCTGGGCCGAACAAAGGAAGTATGTGAACTTGAAAGAACACATAATATGCTGGCATTGTGGGCAAGCGGGACACCTCCGAAGGGAATGCATAAAGTTGAGAAACCTCTCCGGCAGCCACAATCAACACCCGAGCGCAGGATTGATTCATATATTACTAACCCTAGAACTACAAATTATGACAATGCTGTCATCCCTAAACCCAGTAAGCCTAAGCTTGTCTGGGTACGTAAAAATTAATTATTCTTTACAGGGAGGAGGGAGAAACCGCTTTTGGTACATTGACAACGGATGCTAAGTCAGAATGGTCAAAACAAAATCACCTTCTCCACAAATGACTGTTTGGTTGAGTGCATTAGTACAGGTAAGGTCCTCTTAAATTTACACAGTGGACCCAGAATTCGTCCCATAACAGTATTTGTGTCTATCATCCATATCAAATGAGACGATACTGTGGCATAAGCGATTCAGACATGCTAGACCAAGGCTACTGTCTAAGCTTCATAGACAGGATCTCGTAGAAGGACTGCCTAGCATAGATGAATCAACCAGTGGAGTCTGTAATGAATGTGCTAGGGGGAAGCAAAAGCCGAGGTGGAAACATAATTCTTAGCCTAGAAAAAGAACGTGGAAAAGATGCTGAGAACGAAGGAATAAATCACAAGTAGTGCAAAACAAGGCAAGGTTGGTAGTCAAAGGATACGTTTGAGGAGAGGTAGACAAAACATTATTCCTACTCAGGGATGGAAAGCACACTCTGGTGGTACAGGTATATGTTGATGATATCATTTTTGGTTCCACTAACTCCACTCTTGTGAAAACGTTTACAGATCATATGGGAAGCGAATTTGAGATAAGTATGGTAGGTGATGGAGCGTATTTATACGATCCATCGAGTTATTTATTCATATTTTTTAATTGCATTTTGTGTGTGAAAGATTACATCTTGGTAGTGTTTTATATCGCAGGTGTATCAAGACTGCTTTGGAACTTTATTGCGCATTTGGACGAATATAGACCAAATTTGGGCAGATTGACCTGTTCGTAGTCGAAAGCTTGCCGAGGCGTGCCATGTCTTGTTGGAAAGCTAATTCAAAGGGCTACAACTTCCTAGTTTACATCTAGACAAAATTAAAAAGTTTAAAGGGTCAAACGAGCGAGATTCTAACACTGCAGAAGTGATCCGCCCAAGAGCACTTGATCGGCCCAGCTCCGTAGGTCACTGAGTATTTGACTCGTGCAAGCTTGCACGAATCAATTTTAATTTGTGCAAGGAAAGTCAACCCGGCCCAATTTTAAAATGAAAAAAAGGAGAAAGAAACCCAAGTTTTTGAATAGTTTTTTGGCTGGAACGATGGAGGAGAGACCTGAATTAAACTGGGAGAAAGACCAGAGCTTGGAAAGGAGAAGTCAGCAGCGGTGAACAGTGATCGCCGGTGAACAGTGTAGTGAACAGTGTTTTCGTATTTTCGGAACTCCTATTTTCAATATTGTTTTAGATGGATAGTAGTAGCTATTCGGTGAATTACTGTTTGGGGATTTGTGTGTTGCAACGAACTGTTTGAGATACTTATGTTTTCATAATTCGATTCAGTGAATTACTACTGTTCTTGAACTTAATGACATGCTTGTATGGTTGATTGGAAGAACTTAGCGGTGATCTTGTTAGACTAGCAGTGCATGATATTCGATTATTCCAACAATAGAGTAAGCCTAGCGGTGGAACTAGTACTGGTAACTAAAAGGATAAATATTACATCTACTTGAGAACTTAGCGGTTAATAGTGGATAGAACTTGAAGTCGACATTACCTTAGCAGGATTGTTAGACTAGAAACAGTAGTTTTATTAATTGATGCATATTTCAATCGATGATTACTAGTTGCAATGCATATCCCTGAATTGATTTTTTCTGAATTTGATCAACAACATTCTTCCTGAAAACCCCCTTTTAGTATGACAATTGTTAGTTAAACTTTATAATTGATTGCTCTCTTTGGGTTCGACCCTGCTTATAATTGATCTGGAAGCCAATTCAGAGCAGGTGTGCTTGTTGGTTGATCAAGGGCAGCCGCGGAAGAACTGACGGGTGTGTGGCTCGGTCAAGTGTCTAAGCGGTGGTTCTCGCTAGTGGCAGGTGGTCACTGAGTGAGGGGGAGTATTCCAGAGTGTGCAGCGCTCGTGGAATCGTTCGAACGGCTCGGCAGAAGGCTTTGGAGCGACGCGGACAATTGTGCTTCAGCTGTGTGTTACAGCAGTTGCTATAGCAACCCTGCTGAGTGAGTGTAGTTTAGAATAGGCTGAGTCTTGAGAAGTCTGTAGCTATTCTAGGTTGACATTTGTAGAGGGTGTACAGACACAAGTCAGAGCCTGTTCTGGTTGTGTCAAGTGATCCACACAAGGTTGAGTAGCATAGGTTGCGTGGAGTTGTAACCGAGTGTACTTGGAGACCTTCGTGTTTAGTGGATTGAGGACTGGAGAATAGTCCTTCCCAGACGTAGGTGATAGCGCGTCGTTGTGCGCGTCAAATTTATTCCTTCCTTCTCCACTTAGTACAGCGGCTAAGTCAGGGTCGAATCCACAGGGAGCAAGTAGATTAGCTTTAACTAGTAACCTGCACTTATGAAAATTGGGGGTGTGAGTGATTGGGTTGCGCAAGTGCGCGAGTAAACAGTAGTAAACGCAGGAATTGCACTAGACGTGCGCAGGCTGTAGAGATTAAGTACTATGACTATGAAAAGTATCGGCGCAGACAATCCTCTATGAATGTATTCCTTATCATCGACTCTAAACTTATATAGCTTGATTTACTGAAGTTAGCGTCCGGTCAAGGCTCCCTAACTTATGCGCATGTTCCGATCAAAGTTCATGAGCTATTAATTCTTGAGACTAGTCTAAACAGCTACGAATCCTGTCACAGTAGCAACTGATTATCCTAGTGCGTTACTCCTAGTTGTCACCGTCAAGCTATTCAACTAGTTTAACATATAACAAACAAGTAGCAAGAGCAAGATTGCGGTTCAAGGCTTCTCCTAGTCATGCAACTAGCTGTCAACCGTGTGTACAGAATTAATATAAGCAAACAAACTATGCATTAAGCACAAGTCTCAAAGGAAATACTCATAGAATCATGCCCAACCGATACCAAGCATTTAGCTAGACATGCTAGTAGTAAACATCATAGAAACAGTAAATAATATCTAAAGTATCCAAGAAAATAGCAACAAGCAGGTGCGTGCAGGTTGTAGAGTCTCGGCTGGCGCAGTCGGCTAGCGCAGGTCCTCTCAGTAGGCTCGTGTGTTTTTCTGTTCTGCCGCTCTCTCGTGTGCTGTGGTCCTCTCTTGGTGCTACTGATGCTCTTGATACTCTCTCAAACCCTAGCCCTCCTTTCTTTATATACTGCTCATGAGGCCCAACCTTGGCGACTTCCAAATCTGGTGGTGTCAAGATTTGGAAACACCCCTATTCTGCGCATGGCGCACTGCACACTGGTTAGCGCAATCGGTCTGCGCACCGTAGTCGACTCTGCCACTTCCTATCCTGTTTGCGCTGCTAGCTCCGCAGGCTGTGTGTTGCGCGTCTTAAATGCTGCCTGTTAGCGAGTATCCGACTTAGGCCCTCATTTCGCCCTGAAATACAAAAACACTGGAAACCAGTAATCTTGTACACAAAATAATGCAAACAAGCGTAGGGTTAGGATCTAAATAGTGTGTATAAATAGGCTCTATCAAACCCCCCACACTTGCCCCTTGTTCGTCCCGAACAAGCACTCAAGCACGGATAGCATTACCCCTCTGGAGTCTAGCGCACAGTCTTGCACTCTGGCGCGATCTGCACTACTATTCACCTTGCGCTGCTCTATCACCTACGCGCATCTGCCTTCAACAGTTTTTAATATAATAATTTTCAAATTTCGTTACCTCTCAGCTGGGATGAAGATCATTTCGGTTGGCTGGGAGATAGCTCTTCATAGGCTCCTGGTTGTAAGCTTTTACTCCGAGAACTGGTACATGGTTAATAGCGCAAGCTTCTTCCGGTGCGTGATTCGTCCGCGCACTTCCTGGGAACTCAAGCTTTCTGATGATTTTCTTATGAATTTGCGCACGCTGGTATGTATTTGTGCGCATGCTGATTCTTTTGTAGCGCATATCATCTGCTGGTATTTTTCCTTTTTGTACAGCTTTCTACGGTTCCTATGTTCCCAGAGCGGTTCCAGTCTCGGCCTCCGGATAGCAGCTATGGAACAACGCTCCGCTCTCCCTCCTTGGTCCACTTGCGTAGGTCAGCGCACGCGTTTACACCCGCGCCCGCCTTCCGTAGCTCGACTACTAGAGGAAAGGTGGTCTGTTTTCCCACCTCGCCACGCTATGGGTATTCGCCTTCGGCATCTGCGTGACTGAGCGCGCTCTCTTGTTCCGAAGGTCGCGAAGCACCGGCCTCCACTAGCGCTCTTGACCATATACCTCACCTTCGAAGCTCAAACGACTAACCGCCTCTCTAGAGCGTTTCTGTCAACTCCACATCCCCTGTATATCCCAACTAACAGGAGCAGAAAAAAAAACGAAAAAAATATACTAAAACAGTTGATAGCAGCGCATGCAATATGGATAGTGCAATACAAGCCGAACAGCGTGCGCAACCCGCACACAAGCGCACCGCTGCTACTATTTTCTTCAACTAAACTAAGCTATACTACAAAGCTAAAAAAAACGTGAAATGTAAATGTAACACTCCCCCCCACACATAAACAGAGACGTGTCCCCACGACTCATGCTCAAGCGCACGGAGAGCGCACACAGGCATGAAAAACAAAACAAAGAATATAAGAAAGAAAAAAACTACTAGTCAGCGCAGCAACAATATAGCAAGGGGTCACAAAATATTCAGCACAATATTCAGCAAAATATAGCAACATTGAGCAATAGTTTTCAAAAAGATAAGAAAAGAGACCACCCGAAAGAAATGCGCGCCACCACTGCAGCCCTAGATGTCCTCGGAGCTGGACTCAGCCTCGGATCCGTGCACCTCCTCATCTGAAGAATCAGTCACATACTCGGTGCTGGAGGCTGGCGGCACTACAGAAATGGCGGCGGGCTGAGCCACGAGGTCGTCCTCTGAGATAGGATCCCATAGTGAATTTGAGCTGGAAGTAATGATGGGATCGGCTTCAGGGGACCTCTGAATAGAAGGTTGTGCAGGGGCTGCTGCAGGTGCTGGTACTAGGTCTGCTGCTGGGGCTGGTACTGGTGCTAGAACTGGCTCTGCTGTATGGACCGGGGACTGGGTAAAGGGCTGGCTGGCTGGCTGGCGCGGCTCGCTGGGGGAACCTGGGGGCGGCCTACGCAGGCTGAGGGGAGGGGGAATAGCATCTCCAAATCTCCACCCTGATGGTGGGCTCATGCTCAAATCTGCCCCCTCGGGCGCTAAATACTCGAGCACGCGCATGACGTTGAACATCATGCGCTGCTCCTCGGATACCTCCTCAGGCGCCTCCTCTGCCTCTGTCCTGGGGCGCTTTCCTCGTGCACGCGGGGGAGAATCCTCAATGGCAATGGTAACTGGCTCCCCCTGCGGTGCACTTGCCCTCCGGCGCGCTCCAGTCTACGCACGAGTCCTCATGCGCCTGACTGGAGGCGCCACTGGTTCGGGGGCCTCGTCCCTCTCCATTTCCTCCGCAGCCTCTTATGCTTGCGCGCTGCTTTCTGCTCTATGTCTCGGCGCTCTGGCCGGCTGCAGCCGGTAGCACCACTCCAATGTCCCATCCTCTCTCACGGCTACCGCTCTTATCTGCAGCATATGGGCGCGGTCCAGGGGAACAGCCGGCACTACTGTGTGCTCGGGCACCTCAGGCTCTCCATGCAACGCATGCAGTAGGTGCGTGATCATTCCTCCACACGTCAGCGGCCCCTTCATGCTGACCCGACTCCAGTGGACCACCATGTTCAAGACAAATAGCACCTTCTTCCCATAGTAAAAACCCTTCAAAATCTCCATGTCCAGTAAGCTGATTTTGGGCGCACCATTGAAGCGCCCGATGATGGCATAGGCGACCATGCGCCATAGGTAGAACATCCACGGGTCGCGCAGCTCGCGTCCTCGGCTGCGCCCCGCGGTAAAAATTGGGCCGGTCGCCATCTCGCGCCACGCCTCCTAATTTGTGTGCGTGTCTATATCCGCCTCACGCACCTTTGCGCACCTCAGCGTGCGCTTCAGCCTCTTAGCCGAGGCAATGTACCAGACTCCTCTCTGCCGGTACCTTATCTCCAGATCAGCCGTCTCTAGCGACGCCAAAAACTCGCAGGTATCCTCCTTATCTGCTGCGCTGTTGATCTCCAACAGCGCCTCCCAGCCCGCCAGCGCGAGCTTTTCCACAACGAGGTCCTCCATCCCGACCTCTCGCAGGAACTCCCTGCTGATGTACGGAGTCCCGTACATCTCCAGCCTCATAAAGGCTTCAAACTTGCTGGCGAAAGAAGCTGGGGTCGCTTGATCCTCGGCAGGCTGCATGGTGTGCTAGGTTTCCTCGGGTCAACTAAGGTCAACGCTCACAAATGTTCACAAAAACCAAACTCCGCCAAATCCCCTGAAACTTTCACCAAATGGGCGCCTACTGTCCCCCTACAAAACCCCCTAACCAAAACTTCAAATGGTGCACGCTAGCTCGGTGCGATTTCAGACCTAGGGCACTCCTCTTATCGCACAAACCCTAACTCAATCGGCTCAAATCTGAGGGGAAGGGTTACCTGGTGAGTGTGCGGCTGTATGCTCCTCAAATCTCTCTAAACGGAAGCTGTGCTGAGTGCCGGACGGTGAGCAGATGCTGAGGGCGGGAGCTTCTTGCAACGGTCGAGTGTGAGAAGTGCTGAAATTTTTCTAAGTACTGCCCTTATATACCCCCCTGACTGGCGCATCTGTCCTGCGCACTATAGTTGCGCACTGACCTGTGCACTGTTGTGCGACTAAAAAACTACCAAGTCCTAAACTAGCTAAAAGACACTAGAAAACTAAAAGAAAAACGTGTAAAAGTAAAACGTGTCGGGTTACCTCCCGACAAGTGCCTTTGTTTAACGTCGTTGGCTCGACTGTACCTCGTTACTCGCGTGAAAGTATACCAGCGACCTCCCCCACTCTTGCTCCTGAGTGACCCCGCGCTTGCACGTGTGTTGCGTTCTTCTTGTTCCTGCGCAAAGGATCGGAAGGGTGGTCAGCATGGTTAATAGTATGTGATAAGTCATAAGTAACGAGGCTAGGTAAAGAGGAAGAAGAAATATGAGCAATAGTTCCCAGTTCTCCCTCTGGTGCGTCTGGTGGCGACTCTGGCGCAGCAACCTGCGCCTCTGCTATCTCTGGCTCTGCCAATTCAACTTCACGCGCTGTGCCATCCCAAGGTGAGAGGAAAACAATAGTACCTGGTCTCCTGGCTCAAAAGTGCGTCTGAGGATATTTTTGTCATGAAATGCCTTTGTGCGCGCCTTGTAATCGCGCTGTCCCTCATATGCATCCAAGCGCAGCTCTTCTAATTCGCTTAGCTCAAATGCGCGCTCCTTACCAGCCTCGTCTAGGTTTAGGTTGCAAACGCGCAACGCCCAGTATGCTTTGTGCTCCAACTCCACTGGCAGGTGGCACGCTTTTCCATAAACCAACCGAAACGGTAAAGTCCCAATTGGTGTCTTGTGTGCAGTTCGGTATGCCGATAGCGCATCATCAAGGCGCTGGCTCCAATCCTTGCGCGACGGTCTCACAGTTTTCTCCAGGATGGGCTTGATCTCTCTGTTGGAAACCTCGGCCTGTCCATTCGTCTGAGGGTGGTAAGCGGTGGACGTCTTGTGGCGCACTCCGTAATGCTTGAACACCTGCGCCACAAGCCTATTGCAAAAATGCGTCCCCTGGTCGCTGATGATTGCCTTAGGCACCCCGTACCTGCAAAATATGTTAGTCCTTAAAAAGTCAGCGACCGTCTTACCATCATCCTTCCGGGTAGCCTTGGCCTCGACCCATTTGGAGACATAATCTACCGCGACCAATATATACTCATATCCGGAAGATGGAGGAAATGGCCCCATGAAGTCAATCCCCCAAATATCGAATACTTCATCCACTAGAATCGGCGTCTGCGGCATCTCATTGCGCGCTGATATGCCTCCTGTGCGCTGGCACCTGTCACAGTTCCTGTAGAGGTTATACGAGTCACTAAACAGATGCGGCCAATAAAATCCGCAATCCAGGATCTTTCTGCTCGTGCGCTTTGGACCAAAGTGTCCTCCACATGCGTGCGCATGACAAAACATCAAAACAGAGTTAATTTCATGGTCAGGCACGCAGCGCCTCAAAATCTAATCAGGTCCTATTCTGAGCATATACGGATCGTCCCAAATGTAATGCTTGGATTCATGCTTTAATCTCATGCATTGGGTTTTAGTGAAATGAGGAGGAAACGTACCTGTGACCAGGTAATTCGCAATGTGCGCATACCATGGTACCTTACCTGTCAGCGCCATCAGATGCTCGTCAGGGAATGTCTCCGTGATTCGCCCTGGCTCCTCCGCTTTCACGATCCTGCTCAGGTGATCCGCCACTGTGTTCTCCGTGCCCTTCTTATCTTTGATTTCCAAGTCGAATTCCTGAAGTAGGAGCACCCAGCGCATCAGGCGCGGCATAGTCTCCTTCTTGGACATTAGGTAACGGATTGCTGCGCGGTCTGTGTAGACGATGACTCTGGCGCCAAGAACATATGCGCGGAACTTCTCCAGTGCAAACACGATTGCCAGAAGTTCCTTCTCCGTAGTGGTGTAGTTCCTCTGCGCAGCGTCCAGTGTGCGCAATGCATAATAAATGGCGTGCAGCTTCTTGTCCACTCGCTGTCCCAGGACCGCACCTACTGCATAGTCGCTTGCGTCGCACATCAGTTTAAATGGCAGGTCCCAGTATGGCGCGCGCATCATTGGCGCACTTGTCAGCGCCTCCTTCAGCTTATCAAACGCGGCCCTGCACTCATCAGTAAATTCGAAACACACATCCTTTTGCAAGAGGTTAGACAAGGGTATACAAATCTTAGAAAACTCTTTTATGAAACGCCTGTAAAACCTAGCATGCCCAGAAATGATTTCACATCGCGCACGTTAGTGGAATAAGGCAGATTGGAAATAAGATCTATCTTGGCCTTATCTACCTTGATCCCCTCCTGCGAGACAATATGTCCTAGTAATACTCCATGCGATACCATGAAATGACATTTCTCATAATTGAGCACTAGGTTTTTTGAAATGCAGCACGCTAAGACCTTATCAAGATGAGTTAAGCATGCGTCAAAGGTACTTCCGTGCACAGTAAAATCATCCATGAACACCTCTATGCATATACCAATCATATCAGAAAAGGTGCTCATGACTAGACGTTGGAACGTACCTGGCGCGTTACACAGCCCAAATGACATGCGCCGAAACGCAAACGTGCCGAATGGGCAGGTGAACGTGGTCTTCTCTTGATCCTCCGCAGCTATGGGTATCTGATTGTACCCTGAGTATCTGTCCAAGAAGCAAAAGTAGGGCTTCCCCGCTAATCGATCTAGCATCTGATCCATAAAGGGTAGTGGGAAATGGTCCTTGCGCCATCCAGTTTGCATGCGCTTGGGAACTAGCTCGCCTTTCGCATTCTCCTCTACTGTGATTCCTCCTTTCTTCGGTACAACGTGCACTGGACTGACCCATTTGCTGTCCGAGATTGGGTAAATGACTCCTGCGTCAAGCAACTTCAGGATCTCTTTCTGCACCACCTCCATTATGTTCGGGTTCAATCTGCGCGGAGGTTCCCTGGATGATTTGGCACCATCTTCCAATAGAATCCTATGCATGCATACGTCCGGCTCACTCCGCGCGCTGGTTCCTGCGCAGCACTTGCTGTAATCGCGCCTCCTGCTCCTCTTCTAATCCTTTCTTTATGATTACCGGCAGGGTGTCTTCATTTCCCAAAAATATGTATTTGAGGTGCTCTGGGAGTTGCTTAAGCTCAACCTTGGGTGCCTGTTCAATAGAGGGCAAGATTTTATTAGCAGTGCAGACATTAACTATATCGTGTACCTGTCTGGATGCTGGTTCAGCACTGCTCAGCTCGTCCTCTTGCGCCTCCAACTTTGCCTGTGCCAGTGTGTCAGGTTCTTCTGTTGCGCTCGCACATTGCGCATCTACAACCAAGTCGTCTATGCTGTCCATCGCGTGCACTGTGGCGTCCTCATGAGGGTGCTGCATCCCTTTGAATATGTTAAAATGAATCTCCTCGCCATCAACCTCCATTGAGAGCGTGCCCGTCCACACGTCTATCTTTGTGCGCGCTGTCATCAGAAATGGTCTGCCCAGTATGATCTGCGCACTGCCTTTGCTCGACTCACCTTCCATTTCTAGGACATAGAAATCTGCTGGGAACACCAGCTCACTTACTCGGACTAGGACATCCTCGATCATGCCCGTCGGTTGCTTGCACGACCGATCTGCTAGCTGAATGGTGAGACCTGCAGGCTTTAGTGGTCCAAGGCGCAATGACGCATATAGGGAATAGGGAAGTACATTTATAGATGCGCCAAAGTCAATCATGCAATTGCTCACTGTGGTCTTACCTAAAGTGCATGGGATGGTGAACGTACCTGGGTCTCGGCATTTAGGCGGTACCTTATGTTGCACGATCGCTGAGGCCTGCGCATTTAGTATTACCTGTGTGCACAACTCCTTTAAAAATTTGGCATACCTAGGGATCTGCCGAACTGCTTCAATAAGGGGAATGTTTATTTCCACCTTGCTGAATAACTCGTAGAGTTCCTTATCAAGCGCTTCCTTCCTAGCTGATGGTGCCTGTACAGGAAAAGGTGCAGGTATGTTAGTACGATTCATGCCTTTGTCTTTTGTTTGTGCCATACCTGGCGCTTCGCCCTGCTGGCTTTTGGCTGGCGCTTCTGGTTGCACATCTTGCTCTGGTTGCGCATTTTGCTCTGTTGGATCTGGGACTTGCGCAACTGGTTGCGCGGGCGCCTTTGCGGTCTGCTCTGTTCCTACTGTGCGCCCAGTCCTTAGTGTCACTGCGTTGACTCCTCCCTTGGGATTCTGGATCACTTGCGAAGGCAGGTTGCCATTGCTCTTTTTCAGCTCATACACCGTGGTAGCGATCTGTGATAGCTGGTTCTCAATGGACTCGAACCTCTTGTCATACTTCTCATCATTTTTGCGCACTGTGTCTGCTAGCTGCCCCATGATATCTTCTAAGGATCGCCTCGGTTGCTGGTTGTTCTGCGCTGGTGCGTCAGTGCGGCGATGCGGTGGATTGTAGGGCGCGGCTTGTTGCGTCTGCTGTGGTGCGCGCTGATCCCCGGACTGCCTCTGGAAATTGTTTTCCTCCTTCCATTTGAACCCATTTGCGGCTAGTCCAAAACGCGGCTGATTCTGCCTCTGTGGCCCTCTATTATCCCATCCTCCTAGAGCATTGACATCTCCTGATTCCTCGAAAAGTGTGGGACACGCATCGGTTTTGTGCTCAGTGGATGTGCTGAACTCACATACCTTTGGCGCAGCTGGTTGTGCGCATGCATCAACTTCTGCAGCATGGCCTTCATCTCCTTTATCTCAGCGCTTGTTTCTACCTGATGTACAGAACGAGCACGACTATTTTCAAGTGTTAGCTGATGTCTTACCTGTCCAGCGGAGTCTTCTATCAGCTGCCACGCGTCCTCTGGGTACATGTTGCAAATGTCGCCTCCTGCGCATGCATTCAATAATCTCATCTCCATGGGCAGCAATCCATTCAGGAAATTCTCTATCAGCACATTCTGGGGCAGGTCGTGATTGTAGCAGTTGGCCTCCAGCTCCCTGAAACGCTCGTAATACTCTGACAGTGACTCTCCTGCGCTCTGCCTAGGTGCAGCCAGCTCCCTCCTGAGTAGCGCGATCTTTGCTGCGGGATAGAACTTGTCCAGGAACTTCTTCTGTAGCTACTCCCATGTGTGAATTGATCCTGTTGGTAAGCTCATTAGCCAATGCCTGGCCGTGTCACACAATGAAAATGGGAACGCTTTCATCTTCAGTGCCTCGTCGCTTTCCCCTTCGGCCTTCATGTTCTCGCAAATGACTAGGAATTCTCGCACATGCTTGACTGGGTTCTCGTTGTTCATCCCATGGAACTTGGGCATGTGATGAATGAGCGAGCTCCTGAGTTCAAAATGACCGTCTGGTGGAAGCACTATGCACCATGGCTGGTTAACCATGATTGGGGCTGACATCTCGCGCACTGTTCTGCGTCGCGCGGCTTGTCGCGCTGGTGGCGCGTTATACACTTCAGGGGCCATCCTTGCTTCAACTTCGCACTGCACTTCCTCTCTGAACAGGGCTGCGCGGTTATGTGCCCTCGCATCCTCTGGGGTTCTGTCCCCTAAGTTATCTCCGACGACACTGTTATCCTCCATAACCTGTTCTGAATCTCAAAGAAAATGAAATTAAAAGAAAACTAAACTGTTGCGTCTGTCAGTGCGCAACTAGAATCTGCGCAGCACAACTGTTTCAAGGTTGCGCAGGCTGATGTTGATTGCGCGCTGTCAGAAACAACAACGAAAACAAAGAAAACAGAAATAACTAACTACTGTAAAAGAGACTTAAGCTGGTTAAAGCTTATCTGTGTTGCTCCCCGGCAACGGCGCCAAAATTTGATAGCGCGTCGTTGTGCGCGTCAAATTTATTCCTTCCTTCTCCACTTAGTACAGCGGCTAAGTCAGGGTCGAATCCACAGGGAGCAAGTAGATTAGCTTTAACTAGTAACCTGCACTTATGAAAATTGGGGGTGTGAGTGATTGGGTTGCGCAAGTGCGCGAGTAAACAGTAGTAAACGCAGGAATTGCACTAGACGTGCGCAGGCTGTAGAGATTAAGTACTATGACTATGAAAAGTATCGGCGCAGACAATCCTCTATGAATGTATTCCTTATCATCGACTCTAAACTTCTATAGCTTGATTTACTGAAGTTAGCGTCCGGTCAAGGCTCCCTAACTTATGCGCATGTTCCGATCAAAGTTCATGAGCTATTAATTCTTGAGACTAGTCTAAACAGCTACGAATCCTGTCACAGTAGCAACTGATTATCCTAGTGCGTTACTCCTAGTTGTCACCGTCAAGCTATTCAACTAGTTTAACATATAACAAACAAGTAGCAAGAGCAAGATTGCGGTTCAAGGCTTCCCCTACTCATGCAACTAGCTGTCAACCGTGTGTACATAATTAATATAAGCAAACAAACTATGCATTAAGCACAAGTTTCAAAGGAAATACTCATAGAATCATGCCCAACCGATACCAAGCGTTTAGCTAGACATGCTAGTAGTAAACATCATAGAAACAGTAAATAATATCTAAAGTATCCAAGAAAATAGCAACAAGCAGGTGCGTGCAGGTTGCAGAGTCTCGGCTGGCGCAGTCGGCTAGCGCAGGTCCTCTCAGTAGGCTCGTGTGTTTTTCTATTCTGCCGCTCTCTCGTGTGCTGTGGTCCTCTCTTGGTGCTACTGATGCTCTTGATACTCTCTCAAACCCTAGCCCTCCTTGTTTTATATACTGCTCATGAGGCCAACCTTGGCAACTTCCAAATCTGGTGGTGTCAAGATTTGAAAACACCCCTATTCTGCGCATGGCGCACTGCACACTGGTTAGCGCAATCGGTCTGCGCACCGTAGTCGACTTTGCCACTTCCTATCCTGTTTGCACTGCTAGCTCCGCAGGCTGTGTGTTGCGCGTCTTAAACGCTGCCTGTTAGCGCGTATCCGACTTAGGCCCTCGTTTCGCCCTGAAATACAAAAATACTGGAAACCAGTAATCTTGTACACAAAATAATGCAAACAAGCGTAGGGTTAGGATCTAAATAGTGTGTATAAATAGGCTCTATCAGTAGGCAGTTGGCCGAACTGAGTGAACAAACTTCTGTCTTGTTCATTGTTTGCTAAGACAATTTCCAAGTGAACAAGAGTGTGCTGCAGCAACTGCTTGTTCATATATCTGCCTAACTGAGACGCTGTGAATTTCAGTGCTGAAGGTTCTGAACAAGAAGCTATTACAGCACCTCTTCTCCAAACAGATGACAAGGGAAAAGCACCAGTCGTCATTGATGACTCAAGCAGCAAAGAATCGGAGGAAACTAGTGAAGAGGATGTTGTTGGTGAACCTTCAGAGAGAAGACCATTTCTGGCAACCACAGGCACGGTCACAGTAGGAGTGTGGTTCAGGAACGCAGAGGCATCTCAATCATGGAGCAGTGTAGAGAGAAGCACATTGTTCCAGAGAAGAAGCTGGATTTGGAGAAATAAAAGTCTTTAGCAATCATCCAAATCCTAATTGAGGTAAACCTTCTAAAATCCCTAACCTATCCTTACAGATATAATAGCCGGTTAGTTAGGGAGTTTATAGTAAACATGTAAGAGAAGTTTGGAGAAGAGGAGGGAGATGATTATGGAAAAAGTTGGGTCAGGGGTAAGGTGGTACTGGTTACCCCAGAAAAAATAGATGAATTCCTTGGAATAGATAGTGATGCCAGAGAGCCCATAATTGTCAAACGAGACGTGTTGGCCAGGGTTCTCACAAGGGGTGTGTGCCAATCTTGGGGGGGGGGGGGGGGGGGGGGGCAAACCTCAGTGCATCGGAACTCACCCTCTATGTATGCTCTGTTGTACAATCTGGGGATTAGGAATTAGATCCCAAGCTCTCACAGGGGAAAGGTTAGCAAACCCTTTGCTGACCTCTTGTACTCGGTTGGGAAAAAGAGAAGAATCAGCCTGGGGAGTGTGATGTTTCCTCAGATTGCTGCACATGCTGGCAGCTCTTCCTCCAGCAAACCCATTGTGTTGCCCTCCCTTATCTATGGTATGATGGTCGGTCAGCATCCAGAGCTAGGAGAGATCTCTGAAGTGATGTCCGAGGAGCTATAGGTGTTTACGGTTGATCACAAGCTGTTCAAGGGCAAACATGCAGTTGACATAGCTCAAGAGGATTCTCTTCTGACTATCTCGGCTGATCCTATTCCTCTCAGAGAAACCCTGCCTACTGCCTCCTCCATTGATGCCGCCCTCCGAGCCAAAATTGTGAGTCTTCTGAAGTCAGAAATAATGAGCTTGGAGGTTGAAGCCAAACAAAGGGATATTAGACGTTCTCAACTCAGAAGTGTACTTAAAGACTTGGAGTATCCAGAGGATGGAGGACAGGCCCCTTGAGCATCTGTGCCAAAAAGGGGAAAGCAAGAAGCATGCCAGAGCTACTGATGAACCTGCACTGATGGCTGATGAACACTGAATTCTTTTGGCCCTGCATGGCTTAGCTAAGGCCGAATGTGACCATCACTTACTCTTACTTTAAAACATTTTTTTAGTAAGTTATTTGCCTGTCATGGAAGTGTGCATCAGTGGCCTAGGGTTTTATCAAAATGCCAAGGGGGAGATTGTTGATGCAGTATGGCAGTGTTTGACAAAACCGGCACACATGAATAAGATGCTGCTATAGCAGGAGTCCAGCTTTCGTTAACAAGATCAGTGAACAAGGAGCAGCTATAGCTGGAGGAAGCTATAGCAGGAGCTTGTTCAGAAGAGCTGCAGCGTCTGTCCGAGCAGCAGCAGCCTGGGTCTTTGGAAAGAGGGCTTGGCAGTCTTCTAAGAGCATCAGAGGAGTTTCTAAGTTGCTGCAGAGAATATTCCAGTGGAGATTCCTAGCTGAAGAAGAAGATTTGATTGTGGGAGATTTGAATCTCAAATCAAATTTAATCTTATAAAAATTAGGAGATATTGATATTACTAGGGAAATTTCTAAATCCTAATAATGATGGAAGTGGGGTGCTCCTATATAAAGAAGACCCTTCAGAGCAATGAAGGTGATCGAAGTAGAGCGCAGAGAAAGAGAACACACACAGAATTCCGAGAGAGTATTTTTGGTGTATGATGCGCGCGTCGTTGTGCGCGTCAAATTAATTCCTTCCTCTTCCACTTAGTACAGCGGTTAAGTCGGGGTCGAATCCACAAGGAAGCAGTAGATTAGCTTTAACTAGTATCTTGCACTTACGAAAACTGGGGGTGTGAGTGATTGGGGTTGCGCGATGCGCGAGTAAACAGTAGTAAACGCAGGAATTGCACTAGACGTGCGCAGGCAGTAGAGATTAAGTACTATGACTATGAGTGTATTCCTTATCATCGACTCTAAATGTCTATAGCTCGGTTGCTAATGTTAGTGTCCGATCAAGGCTTCCTAACATGTGCGCATGTTCCGATAAAAGTTCATGAGCTATTAATTCTTGAACTAGACTAAACAACTACGAATCCGATCAAGGTAGTAATTGCTTATCCTAGCGCGTTACTCCTAGTTGGCACCGTCAGGCTATTCAACTAGTTTAACATACAACAACAAGTAACAAGAGTAAGATTGCGGTTCAAGGCTTCCCCTACTCATGCAACTGGCTGTCAATAGTGTGCACAGAATTAATATAAGCAAACAAGCTATGCATTAAGTGCAAGTCTCAAAGGAAATACTCATAGATTCATGCCCAACCGATACTAAGCGTTTAGCTAGACATGCTAGTAGTAAACATCATAGAAACAGTAAATAATGTCTACAGTGTCCAAGAAAACAATAGCAAATAGTGCGTGCAGTTTGCAGTCTTGGCTGGCGCAGTCGGCTAGCGCAGGTCCTCTCAGCAAGCTCGTGTGTTTTCCAGTTCTGCCGCTCTCTCGCTGAATTATGATATGATGATGAATGATGATGATTATTAAACCCTAGCCTTCTTCTCTTCTTTATATACTGCCCAGAGGCTCATCCTTGGCAACTTCCAAATCTGGTGGTGTCAGGATTTGGAAACACCATCATCTGCGCATGGCGCACGGCATTGGTTAGCGCAATCGGTTAGCGCACCGTGGTCAACTCTGCCAATTCTTCTGTTTGCGCCGCTAGCTCCGCAGGCTGTGTGATTCGCGTCCTAAACGCTGCCTGTTAGTGCGTATCCGACTTAGGCCCTCATTTTGCCCTGAAATACAAAAACACTGGAAACCAATAATCTTGTACACAAAATAATGCAAACAAGCATAGGGTTAGGATCTAAATAATGCGTATAAATAGGCTCTATCAGTGTACGAACGAGATCTTCGATTATCACCGAGAGCAGAGCTTGAGCGCAGAGCTGTGGTGACAGAAGCAGCAGGTGATCAGGACTTGCGTAGTCCGATCCAAGCTTGATCTAGAAGCCAATTCAAAGCAGAGAGTGCTTGTTGGTTGACCAAGGGCAGCCGCGAAAGAACTGACGAGTAAGTGACTCGGTCAAGTGTCTGGATGGCAGTTCTCGCTAGTGACAGGAGGTCACTGAGTGAGGGGGAGTATTCCAGAGTGTGCGGCGCTCGTGGAATCGTTCGAACGGCCCAGCGGAAGGCTTCGGAGCGACGCGGACAGTTTGTGCATCAGCTGTGTGCTACAGCAGATGCTATAGAAACCCTGCAGAATTCGAGTATTGTTTAGAATAGGCTGAGTTTCGAGGAGAAAGTAGCTATTCTAGATAGATATCAGTAGAGGGTGTGCAGACACAAGTCAGAGCCTGTTCTGATTGTGTTCGAGGATCCACTTAAGGTTGAGTAGCGTAGGTTGCGTGGAGTTGTAACCGTGTGTACTTGGAGACCTTTGAGATTAGTGGATTGAGCACTGAGAATAGTCCTCCCCAGACGTAGGCAATTATCCGAACTGGGTGAACAAACATTTGTCCTTGTTCATTCTTGCTGAAACAGTTTCCAGGTGAACAAGAGTGCGCTGTAGCAACTGGTTGTTCACGAATCTGTTTATCAGAGGCGCTGCGAATTACAATTCTTAAGCTAGCTAGTAATGCTTAAGGTAAGTCTACTAAATAAAAGCTGGGATTTTTCCTCTAGGCGAGGTATCTCTAGTAAATACTAAAGACAAGTTTCAATTTGATTGGAAGTGAAGCAATTAAAAAAGTGTAATCGAGATCCAATTTCACCCCCCCAGGTCATGCGAATAGTAACACAAAACAACAATACATGCATAAGGTAATTTGACTGATAGTTCTAGGCTAAAGTATCACACACTCTAACTCTCACCCCTTCTCTAGAATGGGAATGATACCTAAGGGACACAGTTTTCTTTGACTGTGATTGTACCCCTCGGGTACTCTATGTCCTCGGTCTACAATAGAGATATCAAGCTTGTTAAGGTATGTGGCATCATTGACAAACTCCTGCAAGGTGCACAAGAGTCTGCTACAGCAAGCATGTGAAGACAGCAGTTGGTGGAAAGTGTTCCAGAGTGAATAACCAGAGTGCACAAGGCGTTGCTACAGCAACCTGTGTAGCAGAGAGCTGTAGCCTCCTAAACAGCAAGGGTGTGAAGAACAAGCTGCCCAGAATTGAAGAGAAGAGCAACGAAAGCTTTCTAAATGGAATTTAGAAGATTCCCAAAGTCAATAGCATGCCGATCAACTTGGACCAGCCCAAAGAATGTACGGAGGGTTGCTGCCAGCATCGCAACAGATCGGTAGAGTATTGTGAAGATTGAAAGCAAGATGATACATCTGCCCGTGTGAAGACAACTGCTGGTTCAAAACCAGCCAGAGTGAACAAGCTCAGTGAACAAACAGTTGCTACAGCAGGAGCTGTAGCAGCAGTTTAGCATTCTTCTTAGGCAGCTTTCAAAGGTTCAACAAGGAGCAGCAGAGCGACAGAGAGCTTCTAAAATATTCAGATGGAATATTCCAGTGAAGATTCCCGTGCCCAGGTGAAGATTAGTTTGTGAAAGATTTGATTGCCAAATCAAATCTAATCTCTTTCAAATTAGGAGATAAGATCTTGTTGAGATTTTTAAGGAATTTCCACAAACTGATATTGATGGAACTTGGAGTTCCTATTTAAAGGAGGCTGGGCAGAGCATGAAAGGCATCGAATCAGAGAGCAAATACTGAGAACATACGCAGAATATCGAGAGAGTGAGATTCAAGGGCGTGCAAGATTCGATCATCACTGAAGAGCAAAGCGTGCGCGCAGAGCTGAGTGTTTGAAGCAGAGGCTGATCGAGACTTGCAAAGTCTGATCAGAGCTTGATCAGGGAGGCCAATTCAAAGCAGGGAATGCTTGTTGGTGGATCAAGGCAGGCCGCAGGAGAGTTGTCGAGTGGAGGAACTAAGACAATCTGCAGAAGGCCAGGTCTCGCTAGTGACAGGAGGTCACTGAGTAAGGGGGAGCATTCCAGAGTGTGCAGCGCTCGTGGAAGAGTTCGATCGGCTCAGCGGAAGGCTTTGGAGCGACGCGGACAGAACCTGCACCAGCTAGTTGCTACAGCGGGTGCTATAGCAAACCTACGATCACGGTGTATTAATTAGAATAGGCTGAGTCTGTAGGTTCGGAGGTCAAGCTATTCTTAATTATTTAAAGTGAGTAGGTGTGTCTGTGAAACACAAGTCAGAGGGTATTCTGATTGTGTGCGATCGACTAGCTAAGGTTGACTAGCATAGGTTGCGTGGAGTCGAACCATGTTGTACGAGAGACCTTTGAGCTTAGTGGATTAAAGGACTGAGTTCAGTCCTTCCCAGAGGTAGGCATTTCGCCAAACTGGGTGAACAAACCATTGTTCCTTGTTTTATCTTGCTGCATTAGATTTGGTTGTTCAAGAGTGTGCTGTAGCAACTGCTTGTACACAATCTGCAACTCAGAGGTGCTGCGAAAATTTCAAAGCTGATTCAACACACTATTCACTTGGACACTCAGGAAAGGTTGACACGATCTCTATCATGTGCCACCAAGATATAATCCTAGAAAATAAGGCGGCGAAGATTTGATTATGTGGAGGATCATCATGCAACACATGGCCTATGTATGTTCCACTCCCCTGCACGGACTTCCATATGCATCTACAGTAAAAAGATTATTGCAGTCACGGGGACTATACGCTGTTGAGAGGGAGACTGTGTGCTATCGAACCCTAACTGCTAGAAACATACACAAGTTGGGGTTCATTTATGATGACGATGATGAATGGGTTCAAAAAGGTCAAGCACGTGCCTGAGGACACAGTATATTCCAGATCCGACACTGACAAAACTGTGGACACGATTCACCGATCCCATGTCCTCGAGGAGGCCCATGTTCCGTCACCACTCAGCTAGGTCGAATGGACAATACTCTTCAATTGCTACTATCAACCCTACAAGGGATTCATTCCACCATACAACAGTTGATACCTCGTAGTGACCGCCCGGTGTAGTTTCCCCGCGTGACTCCATATAGTTAATGCCCTGCTTCTATCCTACCGTATCTCTCCCCTTCATTGCTATTTTTTTGGTCATCATTATCTTATATGCCCTCACTTTTTGTCGCCTCTTAAATGCTTGTAGTGCCCCTTGGTTTGGCACTCTAGTACTAAATGGGTTGATGAGGTTTTAGTGCTTTATGTGTTTCACTTGTCTCTGACTTTCTTTAATGTTTGATGATGCCAAAAAGGGGATAATAAAGGGGGTTGCATATTCTGAGGGGGAATTCATACCGAGCTCCACTAGTAGATCCCTGAGGGGGACTGATTAGGCTTGAGGGAAAACTATCAGTAGCTCCCTGAGAGGCTAAAGAGAAAAACTATCACCAAAAACACTATCTATTATTTTGACCATAAGACCAGAACTTAAATACTAACCAGTAATGCAGCTCTTGTATGCGTGTTTTCCTTTGCTAATGAAGGAGTGTTTGTCATCATCAAAAATGAGGAATTTGTTGCGTTCCCTGTGTTTTGAAGTTTGACAAACACTCAGTTGACTTTGTAAATGAGTGTGCAAGAAAACAGTGAAGCTGTTCTGAAGATTGATCCCTCCGTAGGGAGCACAACAAATATGGAATATCTAGCATGCAATCTAATCCAGATTAAAGCAGATTCGCATATCCAGAAGATTGGGTTAGAGAATATTCAGCAGTATTCACTGTATATATTTAGATACTTTAACTAAAATATATTTGGTGAATATAAGATATTCATTATCATGGGATATTGAATATCCTAGTTTAGAAGATTGATATGGGTCGATATTCTAAATCGGATATTGTGACTTCTGTTTGGAAATCATCAAGATCATGCAGATTAGGAAATTTGCATGTAGATCTCCAAGCTTAAAAAGAGGTGAGCCGATACCAAGAAAGCAGTGCGCTGAAAAGAAAAAAAGACAAAGAGATCACAGAGCATTAAGCTCACTCAGGGACAGATGCAGTGTTAAGGCTACTTGGGCTATAGCCCAAGTAGCTTTCACACATTTTTGTTTTTTTTTTTTTGAAATTATTTAATTAAAAACAAAACAAGCAACTGCCTCATTATTTAATTTAAATTATTGGCTCCATTAGAGGATGTTCACAATGAAAGAGTTGAGAATAAAGAAATTATTAATATTACCTCACCGGAAAGGGATCCTGAAAATGTCATCAAATATGCAAGTATCTTTTGAATGAGCATGATAATTTTCGGAGAGCTTATGTCGTGTTAGGACTGAATCAACCTCATTTAAATTGTTATCCATCTACTTGGGATGAAGTTCAAGGTCGAAGGTTTTGTCACAAATGGTTCACGGAATGGTCTTATTTAAAAAAGATAAAGCATATTGCTTCCCTTTTTTCTTATTTGATAGTTATTCATATCGCCATCCTCATTTCACTGAAATTCGATGCAATGTCCAAGATGTCGGGCATCTTACCTGATGTCGAAGGAATTAACTCCACACATAATTCTTCTATGTACAAGTGAAAAAATTTGAGGAACCCCTCCAAACACATATAGACCGTATTAGTAAATAGTAATTATGATGCGATAAGTGAATTTGAAATGAGTGGACCTCGTAGGGTAAAATTTAGTTAGTCATGTATTTTGTGTAATTTGGAGGATTTTTATTTCTTGTAATTTGTTTTGTTTTTTGAATGGTTATGAAAGATAAGCCTCCCATTTGATTCCAAACATCAAAAAAACAAATTTAGCCGTATGTACTTTGTAATCATGACTCCGTCCCAGAGCTCACTACGTGTGCAATCAACATTCCGGTAGCCAGCGAACAGAGGTGCACCTGCGCGGTTGAGGAATTCAACATATAACGTCTGGAAAGTCGCCAGGTGTGGGTTCACACAAGTCAGGACACATCCGTGAGCGTGGCAAGAAGGCGTCTACCTCGACGGTTGAGTTGAACAGAGTGACAATAGAAAGAAGGGGCTGATTACTGTGATTAATGCAAGGCACTCATCTTTTGTACTTTGTAAGCATATCCAAAATAAAGAGGTAAATAAGTTCCAAAATCCTTCAAGTGCAAACTAGAAAGTAGTAGTTTTTCTCAAGGTCTAAGTTTAGATTTGAGTTTCCACTGTAACTAATCTGCGTCTAGTATTCACTTTCCTACTATCTTTCACTTCCGTTGTTTGTAACCCTCTTAGGGATCTATCCCCTAAGGTATCGCTAACTCCGATCCAACATATATGTGGCCCAGAGAAGTTTTGTCGCTAGGGTTCATTGCTTCAGGAGAATTTCTTCTAGCTTCAGGGAGCTTTTTAGTCAAGCTTTTTGTGCATTAGGTGGTTATTAGTAGTCAAGCTTTTTAGTTGCAGTAGGAGTTTGTGGAGTGTAGGCTGCCTTGAGCCTGTTCATGTCATGTTTTTTGGTAGTTTGTATTTTCCTTTTAGAGAATTCAATTTCTGTAAAAAAGAAACATCAACATGCTTTAGGACTAAATGAAAACGATTGATTGCGTCCAACCATGGAACGTGGGTGAACAGAATATACAACTGAGAATCATATCATATGCTATACACCTCATGTTGGAGAATGTAGCTTCTTGATATGATAATGTGACTCGCGCAAAATCAGTTTCATGAGAAGCTTATTATTACTTTACTTGTGAAGGTAGAAACTGTACAAACTGCCTCTTAAATAATGTATGTACCTATTTGTAAAAAGGAAGAATACAGATTACCAATATCTCTCTGTGAAAAGCTTGTTTACTAGTACAAAGTTGCAAGTTTAAGCAGACAACAAATAGAAAGATTCACATCTTGAGGCCTGCCTGTGAATGTTCATTAGACCACCTTCATCTTGCACTTTTACTGCAAAAAGATTCACTTGTCCCTTTGGTTGGCCGGCAAAATACTTGGTTCATGGAAGTATAACCCATGAGCTTATGCAATGGAGAGACAGACCTTGGCTTTGGTTTCCTCGGTTCTGAAGAATAATTTTCTATGTTGAATGTTTTGTAGGTTGAGGGCCCTGCAGTTTCTGGCATTTCCATGGGGCGCTTGTCCTTGAAAGAGAAATGTTTGGAAAAATGTTTCTCGCGTCCTTCTAAGATATCTCTGGAAGAGATCTCTCTACCACCCCCATTACTAGCTTGTATCACATGGGCTGGAGCTGCAAGGGGTGATACTTGCTCTTCCTCTGTAGTTGAGCAACTTCTACAGAAAGAGTTGCCAAATTCATTGTCAGAACACGACGTTTGGATTGCATGGGAATGGGAACTTATGTTAAGGTGGGATGTCCCGTTATTTACTGGGCTTCTGCCTTTGCCTTCACTTGGAGGAGGAGCTCTGTGATCATGAACATAAGGGACTATATGAGTTCTATTTTCAAGTGACAATTTGAGGATTTTTGAACAACACCCACACTTCAACTCGTGGAGTCTTCTTTTGAAGAGGAAGGAATCTGCTGGTAGTTGCAGTGGGGTCCAGCACTGGTAACAGGTGATATAGGGTGCTCCACCTGCAATGGGGCGAATATGGCGCCTAAATGGAAGTTTCTTTTCCCTCGCATGGAACTTCTTCACCTTGTCTTTACGCGCTTGATATGTATCAATGGTGGAATTTGATAGGTTTGTGTCTGCATACTGCTCCATAAGCTTCTGGTCAAAATATGTTACATCTTGAACCCTCGAGGGAAATTCTGCCTCCATATGCCTTTGAGGACTGGATGTGGATGAGCTGTAAGGATCACAACACTGGTTTCCGTGATGGAGATGGACCTTATGTAGCCCTGAGTTTAAAGAGCAGACGGATGGAGCAAGCTGTGCTGAAAATCGCTGATCCACAGGCAGACAATGCTGGCATGAGTATTCTGCATCGTGCCTAAGTTTTGTAGCCTCACCTGAGAAAGGTATCCATGAGGGATTCTGCGGAGGAGGCCAATTTGTTCCCTGCTCACTTCTTGTAAATGGATACCTCGAAAACTTCAATTGAAGACCAGCTTCATACATAAACTCTCTATGTTTATGGGGGGCTGGCATTTGCCTCCCGTTCCAAGAGTTTGGCAGGTTCCTCCTATCGATATTTCGTTTAGTTGTAACTGTATACTTAAGCTCATCTTGCAACTTATATACCATTTTCAACAGTTCAATCCTATCCTTTTCGGCATAGGGTAGCTTGTGAGTTGAACAAATACTAGATTCACTTTGTGCCCCACCCAACCAGTCACTAGAATTGCCGCTGTTTTCATAACCTCCAATATTCAAGGGTGCTTTCGATGGATACATCTCAGCCTCTATTTGATTTCTGATTTTGTGCCTCAATGGTTCATGTGGTTCTATAGGACTGCGTAAACTTTCTGGCATGAGATTTTGGTATTTTTCTGAAAAAAAGAACTCTCGTGCCTGTTGTTGCATGTCTGTTACGCTCGAGACTTTATTTGTATGAAAGTTTCTTCTCCCATCATTCTCAGTATAATTTAAATGTGTGAAGGTTTGCCTATGAATCTGGTGATCTTGCTCTTCATAAGACGAAATACTACCATCATAACCATAGCCACTTTTAGTTGTTGCTGATTTAAACATTTTCCTAACAGTACCCCTTAGCTCCGAACTTAGATCAGTGGCTGTAGTTGTTTCAAGTTCATGTGTCAGGTTTATAATGTCATATCCACTTGGAGAACTCTTCTCAGAGTCTTCTGCTTTTCCACTAGACTGCCTCTGAATCACATCACAGTGATTACTTTCATCACCAGACCCATCTTCTTTAGGAGATGAGCCCCGTGTTACAGTTGATTGCAGTTGTCCACCGCCAGGGCTACTAAAACTAGAAGCACTGTCTACTCCACCATATACTCCTTTTACTGGTATAGAGGCATTCAGGCGATGAGTACTGTCTGTAACATTAATTGGTCTCCTTTTCCTTTTCATCAGAACTTCATCAGCACCTGAACTTTCATAATTAGGGGCATTCTCATGAGTTCCAATTTTTTGGGAGCTTTGAACAACAACCTCTTCCTTAGATTGACATTGAACTACTTCTAAGGCAATGGTGGCGTCATTAACAGTTGAACTGTTTGTCCGAGTAAAACGCAGTGTTTCACTACCCAAGCTACTAAAAGAAGACGGGCAATCAACAGTATGATATAATCCACAAGGCGCTCTGGTTGCTGGTGATGAAGACTCATCTGGAAGATTATTAGTCAGAAACAATCCCCTTGCACTTGCAATATGCATTTCATCATTAGTTGTACTTTTGGAGTCATGTGCAATATCGAGCAGTTCATTTTGCTCAGAATTACCCCCATCAGTGGTTGATACCTCATTACCGATACATTGTGCATTTGAGATGTTCCCTTCCTCAGTCTTACTAATACAATCCACAATAAGGTTCCCATTATTGCCTGTTGCTGTGATATGACTTCCATTTTGACTGGGACTGCTAGATTCTTTATCGTCTGAAGTATGTCCTAAGTCCCCTGTAATAGCAAGAAGTACTGTTTTAGATGACAGTGACTTTGTGTACTCTAGTTTTGTTTTGCTGTATTTGGCTGCAGGCAGTTGCAGTGGTGTTTAGTAAGATAGTAGTATTCTAGAGCATCAAACAGAAATGTGAACACATAGAATTGTGAAGGGAGATGCAAAAAGTCTGTTGTTGAAAGTAGAAGAGATTGCTCATATTAAAAGTGAATTGTTTTTAAGGTATTAAGTGGTGGTCCAGATGCAAAATAAATAAATTCTACTTTGCCAATTTTAGAACCTATTTCACTAGATGGCCATATGTGTTAGAGCCTACCTTGAAGAACTGTTTGACATCCAGCACATCTGTATACAGGAACATCGGCCAACTCTTGGAGCAATCCATTACACTTGGGGCATTTAACTAACCGCACATTAGTAATGGAACCACCGCTCATTTTGAGAAATTCTAAGCCTGTGGCACCAGACTGGAAATAAAGGTTGTCAAATCTCAGTTGCAGTAAAGGAAAAGCCTTGCATGCAAAAAAACTCCATTAAAGTCACCGAAGAGCCAAAGACACCAAAAGCTAATATAAAAGACAGTCACCATCACCATATACAGATCAACTGGAGCAACACATTGAGATACCAAATGAAGAAACAATTGCAAAAAATATGCCATTACGAGGACACTAATGCTTTGAAAAACATGGTCAGTCAAGGTTCGGCCCAGTAAGCATTACATAAAAAAATGCAACACAGAGGAAACAGAGGCAAACCGTCAATTAAAAAGATGGAGTATTTTATTGCACAGGTCTAATTAGCTTTGGTAAAGGTTGCTAATCACTTCAGTAATCTAGCAGTCATGAAATTGTAGAAAGAAAGAAACGCTTAGAGAAGAGGCCCAAGAAAACAATTTCCTGGAAACGATCAAAGCTAGGCTGTTAAAAAGCCTATTATAAACATAATTACACCTGTTTGGTAGTATAAAAGTAAGTGACAAAGAAACATTTTAGCAAAGTGAGTTCCACTGTCTGATTGTAAGGAAAAAATATTAGGGAATATATTGTCGGAAAATCAAGAACTTATTTGATATAAAGTATGTTTTCTGAAGTGTGCACTTTAGTGAGTATGTATATGAAAAATATACTATGTTCCTCAACAAACCAAAAATAACAGGAATTGCTTTCTTTTGATTTTGTTTTTGTCTTCCTCATCAATTCCTCTCCACCGAGTTTTTCTTATGCCATGTAAATATAGGAAAGAAAGAGCAAGCCTAGGGAAACTGTTAGGGATACAAGCTCAAGGGAAGAGGTCACCACAAAAGACTAATCTAATGTGGGAGAGAACCCCTTGATATTATATCCCACTAGATGGTTTTCCATCTAGCCGATGTGGGATTGTAACAGAAATGAGATCTCCAACTACCAATCTTTCATCAGGAATGCATCGTATAATACAAGCAACTAATCAATCTATAAAGCTTGAAAGGGGGAGATGGAATGGAAACGTCAGATGGTGATTCATCTGTGTTTCTTATTGGCAAATGTTCAGGAGTCTCTAGTGCAGTTGTGGCGCGTTGCTTCACTGACAAGTAATGGAGAAAAGCAAAGAAAAAATCAGGCATGCACACACCAGTACATCATCATCATGTTGAAAATAAACCCAAATATGAAGAGTAAACACTCTTTGATGTGGTCTAATTTAATGGAGCAAACAACAACTATTCAATCATAATCACGTCACAGCGAAGTTGCCAATTACAATTACATGTAGTACGACCCAGGGTTCAGTTCAGCCAATCCACGAAGAAGAAACAAAAAACGAAAATGAAGGAACCTGAATCGACGAGAAGAGATTAAATCAGTCCACCAGTACTAGAGATCAGACTTCCCCTCATGCTCCATGAATTGGAAATCTTTTGCAACAGCTACTCGAAATTCCGAATGAATAAAGTAATGATTCTTGCGCAAATAAGTGGACTGCTGGAATCGTCCAAGTCCACTGGCGTGCTCAACTCACTAAGGTGGAGAGGAGACTAGCACAACTTCAAGTCTTTCTCTCATTCTCTTCCATATCTCCGTGATTGGGAGGTAGACAGACTCCACAAAATCAGTCTCTCTCTCTCTCTCTCTTCTCTTCTCTTCGGTAGACTTTGATTCTCTCGTTCTTCTTCTAAACGGAGAAAATCAAACCACCCCATCCAACCGTCCGCGCCTGATGCCATTTATTAACTAAAACTGTGAAACGTTACCGTTTCGTGTTTTCAGTTCTCCCAAGACAACAGTCCACTCACTCCATTCCACACTCAAATTTTAACGACTCAAAACGCAGAGCCAGTAGTTATTATGTTATGAGTCATGTTATAAACCATATTTTCCCTCAAGTAATAAATTAGGCAAAAAGGGTATCTTTGCCTTTTCAGCCTTTTTTTTTTTCTCAATTCCATAAATAATGCACTTTAATTCACAAGAAATTATAATGCAATTTCAACACAACAAACATAAGCAAAAAAAATTCAATTCATTTTCAACAAACTAAATCAAAACTCATTTATTTCAATGCATTTTAAACACCACAAATCAAAACCCATAAAATTCAATATACCTTTTACAAAATAAATCAAAATTCATAATCACATAAAAACTCATTTCTCGAAAATCTAAATCCATATAAAATTCAATGCATTTTAACTACCTCACATAATCATAAGCACATCAAAATTCATTTTTTTTCCTATTTATTCCACGTTTTTTTTTTGTTACTAGACCGTTAAAATCCACATAAAATTCACCGCATTTTAAATATCTCATATCAAAACCGATAAAATTCAATGCATTTTGAAAAAAATAAATCATAAATCTATCAAAATCCTTTTTCGAAAATCAAATCAGTATAAAAATTAATGCACATTAAATACCATAAATCAAAACCCATAAAATCTGATGCACTTACAAAAATCATTAAACCTGTCAAAACTATATTTCAAAAATCAAAACTCATAAATTCATTTCTCAAAAATATAATTCATGAAGACCATAAGAAGCAAAAAATGACAAAACCGAAACAAATTAGCTAACACCCTCTCTTTCAACCCATTACAAAATTAAATTGTTACCTTATATCTATCACCCCGTAGCAATATGATCCATTTAATGGCTAACAAATGGAATTACTTATTCTCCGTGCGATATGTTTCATTGTGTGTTATTAGAATAATGTAATTCTAGTCTTTTTATTCATGAAACTCCAATTTTATTCCAGTCTTTCAAAGTGAATTATATTATGACTTTTACTAGTTAATTAAAATGTAATCAGTCGCTTCAACTTTTATCAATTTAATTGTATAGAATTTTCCCTACTCAGCTTCATTATTTTCTTTTCTATTGTACTATACATTTATTGATTTCGAGATAGCAGTGACAAACCTAAATTGATAGTGATCAATCACAAATTTTATAGTGATCTCGCATCCAATACAGCAGGTTGTTTTGTGACCATATCTTATTAATAAAATAAAGTTTGATCCAATTAATCATGTAGTTGTGATGAAGGGGTATTAGGGTATGTTCTTTTGACCTTAAGTCAGTTATTTAAATATTTAAGTTAATTTAACTTAATTTAAGTGATCTTAAGTCTACTTAACTTAACTTAACTTAAGTACTTAAATTATTATTCATCACCACAACCCACAAAAACCCACCACAACCCACCACCGCCAACACCACAACCCATCACCATCATCACCACCACCATCACAACAACCTACCACCACATAACTCACCCCGCCACCGTCACTACCCACCACAATCCATCACCAAACCCACCACCACCATCACAACAACCCCACCACCACCGACATTACAACAATAACCCACCACCACCACAACCCACCACCTCCAACACCACCACCACCACCACAACCAAACACCACCACCATCACAACAATAACTACCACAACCACAACCATCACCACCACAACCCACCACCGCCACCACCACCACAAGAACCCACTACCATCCACCACAACCTCTTAGTGAATAGTGGTGGTGGTGATGAATAGTGGGGGTGGTGATGAATAGTGGTGGTGGTGATGAATAGTGATTGTTTTGATGAATAGTGTCGGTGATGAATAGTGGTGGTGGTGGTGATGATGGTGATGAAAGTGGTGGTGGTGATAAAATGATGGTGGTTGTGATGGATAGTGGTGGTGATGGTGAATAGTGGTGCTTGTGATGGATAGTGGTGCTTGTGATGAATAGTGGTGGTGGTGGTGATGATGGTGATGAAAGTGGTGGTGGTGATAAAATGATGGTGGTTGTGATGGATAGTGGTGGTGATGGTGAATAGTGGTGGTTGTGATGAATAGTGGCGGTGATAAATAGTGGTGGTGGTGATGAAAGACGTGATGTATATATGCAGGAATGTACTTAACTTAAGTACTTAACTTAACTTAATTTAACTTAACTGTACTTAATTTAATTCAACTTAACTTAAGTACTTAAATTTTAAGTGCAAAAGAACAGGACCTTAGACTATGATCTCCTAGGGTTTAGTCAGCTGACTAAACTCTTGCACTTAAAAAATACTTTAAACACTTAAATTTAGTCGGCTGATTAAACTCTTGCTTTATAATCAAGATTTCATTTCGATTGATTTTGATTAATAAAAAATACACAAGATTATATATGAAAGATCCTTTTTTGGATATCTCTTTAGCCATATGTCTCTTATCCCTAAGAGGTTTTCTTCCACTAATAGTTTTTTTTTCCGGAAAACTTCAATTATTATGGTGTGATGGTAGGGAGGCCTATATTTCTTTGTTTCAATAGGACTCTTACGAGCGTTGTTTCTATCAATTATTATCTAAAAGTAATCAAGTTATTAATGATTGGACGAAACCAAGAAATAAGGTCCCATTTACAAAATTTTAGAAGATCTCCTTTAAGATCAAACAATTCCATCTAATTGCCTATGATTGTATGTGTGATAGCATCTACTATACCAAGAATATCATGTTGGAAATTGAATGAAGTTTCAATTCTATGAATGATGAAACATGTAGATAAAATTTTGTGAGTAGAATTATAATATATTAATGAAGTGTTTCTAATGAAGGAAAACTTAGACAAGCATCATGATTGTTGTATAAATCAAATGTTACATCAATTCAATATAAAATAAATGAAGTAACTAAATCAATTATCTAATCTATTTAATACATCAATTCAAACTAATCAATTTAATTTGATTCAATATAATCAAATCAATATAATAAAAATTAAATTAATTAGATTGAAGATTATAAATTGATATTCAAATAAACGAATTACTCAAAGTAAGAACGGAATTAAAAATAAAAGCAAACCGGAATGAGTTGAGGATCATTCGACGATTTCCTTAAAGCTTTTATTGCCGTCCCATCAGGTGCTTGGAAATGGCAAAAGCTTCCAGGATACAACAACTTGTGAGTATACATCTTTGCACCATAAGGTAATACTCCGGCGAACCAAACTTGTGTTAGCAACTATCACCAATAAAATACTCAAAAAGAGTTTATTGAAATCAAAGGAAAAGAAAGCCGGCTATCAAGGGAGGAAATGTTGAAAATGAGAGAAGTTATTGTGTGACTTATGATTTTTCAAGCCCTCATTTGCACCTCTTTTTATAGGGGAGGATGGGACAACCCATCATTATGGCACTGAGGGTGTCATAATGTCCTTTTGAAGACATCAAAATGAATGTTCCAATAGAACTATTGTTGGTCTCACAATGAATTTCCTTCATTTCACAAGAAGAAAATTAATTTTCAATGCTTCTTGAAAAGATGAATAGGTCTCTCATTAGTTCATAGCCATTATCAAGGCTAGCTAATCAAGTTTTTCCGTGCTATTGGAAAACTAATAGTCCGCCAATATTATGACAATGTCATAATCAAGATAAGCCTTCAATATCTTCTAAGCATAAGGCTTTTCACTTGACGTAATTGAAATTTAAATGCTCTCCATAATTTTGAGCATTTTGGTTTCATTCATTTTGGTTTCAATTTGGACATATAAATAATTGATTTTGTTTCTTTCATTAATAGGAATTTAAATCAAATTAAATACTTTCATATTTGAGATATAAAACATACTCAATGTTAATTATAAAATATGGTCACCCCACATTTTCTTCACTTACACAAATTTTTTTTTTCAACGTGATTGTTGCAATTGCTCAGGATACCCTTTTTTTATTGCGAATTTAACACGACACGGACCCGGCCTCATGTATTCTATTTATTTAATAGAAGGGGGTTCTATCATACGAAGTGATCTCACGGATCCTACTCACTCGTTAATTATATTTGTTAATTATCCTAGTAATCTGATAGGAAATGCAAATGATTTTTCATCGATTGACTATTCATTTTTTGCATTTTTGTATAAAAGAGGGCAAGAAAGCTCTCTGGAAAAATGGCGGTTCAATTTTTTTTTTAATCATCAATATTTATTAATAAGGACCCATAAAACCTGGGCCATGATTTATGAGGAGCCCTAGATACAACTAGGTGGCTCCTGATAAGAAGAAAGTAAAAGCCCTCATGTATCGATTGATTATATAACTCGACCTAATAACACTGAACGAGCCATCCAAATACTAGATAAGCTTTTCATCTAGAGTTCTAAAAGCATGAAAGGCTTGATTGGGACGATGAGGGTTTAAGTCATCCATAGTTTGAGAAGGGGTAGGAGGGATTGGGAAGGTGAAGCTGATCCGCTATAATGGCTAGACGGGCTGAGATATGCATGTTAGAAAAGGTAATATAACCAGGATCAGTACTGCAAACAAGAGCAATAGCTGCATGATTTTGAGCCGGGAATATCCTCCAAAAATGCACTTCATAGGAGTCCCTTAACCAACGACGAATATGAAGCATATCGATCGGAACATCATCTTCATCTCCCAAAAGAAGTTGGAAAAGAAGTATGAATGAGTTCAACCCGAGAACAAATAGATGCATTTTCGTGGAGGATCCTGCCTATTAAAAATTCAAATTCCTTTAAAGGAGCAGAGGCAGGGACCGCAAGGACCATAGCACGCTTGACAATTCCTTGCTCGTCCCAAATGATCGCATACAATGTCCATCACGGACAACCATGGAAATATCAAGAACATAACCATAATCCGGAGGACGCCAAACACACCACACATCCCTAGGACACCGATCAGCAAGAATCTGAACATGAAGATTAGCCAAAATTAGATTGGTGTGTAGAGATGGGGAATAAGAAGCCCGAATAAGCAGCACAATCTGATGGGCCCAACGCAAAATAGCACGTCTCCAATCAGTTAGAGAGTTGCGGGCTTTCCACATCTCCGATGAGTCACACATTACCATACCCTTCGCAAGGCAATCAATAAAGTTCTACTTGTTTCTCTGCAACCAAATACGAGTAAAGGCTGGCAGCCCATGCACCCTAGGCCAGGAAAATAAACTCCCCAAAAGAGCACAAACTTCGTTGCCCCAGTCACCTTCGAAAAATAAATGACACAAGCTTTCTATAGTCGGATGTCTACAGCAGACGCACCGTGATGCAAGCGGTATTCCAAGCCGCATAACTCTATCATCAGTTGAAACAATATTATGATAAGTCTTCCAAATAAAACACGAAACCTTCGTAGGAATGAAAGGAGTCCAAATGCATTTGGCCCAATCACGAACACGGAATTGGGTTTGAAAAGAATTTGATGATGTAGTATGGCAGTGTTTGACAAAACCAGCACAAGTGAACAAGGAGCAGCTACAGCACAAGTGAACAAGCAGCAGCTTCAGCAGGGGATGCTGTAGCAGGAGCTTGTTCAAGTGGCTGCATCATCTGTCCGAGAAGCAGCAGCGACCTGGGCTTGACTGGAGGGCTGGGAGCTCTACGGAGAACATCAGAAGAATTTCTAAAGTGCTGTGGAGAATATTCCAGTGAGGTTTCTTAGCCAGAGAAGGAGATTTGTGTTGAAGATCAAAATCAAATCTAATCTCCTAGATTTTAGGAGATAATTGTTCTTTTTGGGACATTGCTTAAACCTGGTCTTGCTTAAAGCTGGTGCTACTATTTAAGAGAAAGGGGTTTAGAGCAGAGAGATTGATCGAAGCTGAGGGATACACGAGTGCATACACGGAATTCAGAGAGAGCAATTTTGGTGTGCAACGGACGATTTCTTCGATCATCACCCGAGAGCAGAGCGTGAGCGCAGAGCCGTGGTGACAGAAGCAGAAGGGGATCAGGACTTGCAGAGTCTGATTCGAGCTTGATCTGGAAGCCAATTCAGAGCAGTGGTGCTTGTTGGTTGATCAAGGGCAGCCGCTGAAGAACTGACGGGTGTGTGGCTCGGTCGAGTGTCTAAGCGGTGGTTCTCGCTAGTGACAGGTGGTCACTGAGTGAGGGGGAGTATTCCAGAGTGTGCAGCGCTCGTGGAATCGTTCGATCGGCTCGGCAGAAGGCTTTGGAGCGACGCGGACAATTGTGCTTCAGCTGTGTGTTACAGCAGTTGCTACAGCAACCCTGTAGAGTGAGTATAGTTTAGTATAGGCTGAGTGTCGAGGTGACAGTAGCTATTCTAGATTGACATTTATAGAGGGTGTGCAGACACAAGTCAGAGCTTGTTCTGATTGTGTCAAGTGATCCACACAAGGTTGAGTAGCATAGGTTGCGTGGAGCTGTAACCGAGTGTACTTGAAGACCTTCATGTTTAGTGGATTGAGGACTGGAGAATAGTCCTCCCCAAACGTAGGCAGTTGGCCGAACTGGGTGAACAAATTTCTGTCTTGTTCATTGTTTGCTGAGACAATTTCTGAGTGAACAAGAGTGTGCTGCAGCAACTGCTTGTTCACAAATCTGCCTAACTGAGACGCTATGAATTTCAATTGGTATCAGGGCGGGAGCTCGACACACAGAGTAAAAGATCCTATAGTGTCTCTGAAGTAGCCACGACAATGAAGGAAGGACAGAGCACAAGCAGACCTCCATTGTTGGAAGAAAGCAACTATGGATATTGGAAGGCTAGGATGAAAGCCTTTCTCAAGGCCATTGATGAGAAGACCTGGAGATCTATCATGGTCCAGTGGTCTCCCCCAATTACCATGGATGAATAGGGAGTCACACCGATAAAGCCTGAAGAACAATGGACTACTGAAGAGGGAGCTGCAACAACTGGTAATTCAAAGGCCCTGAATGCGATTTTTGCTGCAGTTGATGCTAACAATTTCAGGCTGATATCAAATTGTGACATGGCCAAACAAGCGTGGAAAATTCTGCAAACTGCACATGAAGGAACTGATATAGTAAAGCTGTCAAGACTCTAGATCATTGCTACACAGTTTGAGAATCTGAGAATGCTGGAAGAGGAGACTGTCACTGAGTTTAATGCTAAACTCTGTGATCTTGCAAATGAAGCCCATGCTCTAGGTGAACCCATCCCTGAAGAAAAGCTGATCAGGAAGGTTCTCAGATCACTGCCCACAAGATTTGACATGAAAGTGACGGCCATTGAAGAAGCTCAAAATGTCAGATTCATGAGGCTGGAAGAGTTGATGGGGTCTCTCAAACAATTTGAGATGAAACTGGTTAAAGAAGACACCACTCCTAAGGACAAGAATGTTGAACTAAAAGCTGAAACAGAAGCCAAGAAGCCAAGTCTAGAGGATCAGCTGAGTATGCTAGTCAAGAACCTTGGAAAGCTCCTGAAGAACATGGACTCAAGAACTGGGAAAAGCTCATCCTCGCGAAAACAATTCAGAAGGGGTGGTGAAAATAGAAGGAAAGGTAAGCAACCTGATCATAATGAAGATGAGAAGAAAGAAATGAAAAAGGGAGTCCAATGCTGGAACTGTGCAGGTTACGGTCATCGACAAATCAATTGCACTAGCAAACCAATGAAAAAGAGGGCTCTCTCTGCCAGTGGAAGTGAAGACGAGAAAGATCTGAGTGAGGATGAATGCAACTTGGCCAGATACAGATCAGTCAGAAGAGGCAGAAAAACACAAGGAAGAGTGAACCAGCACCTGCTACAGCAACCTCTGTATCACCGTGTCAAGAGAGTTTCAAAGTATAAAAGATGTTATAGTTGCGGGCACAAAAGTCACATAAAAAGAAACTGTTCTTCAGCTCATGCCGGAATAGCTTCAGCCAGGGGACCTATCGAGCAGAATCATGCGCGGACTCAGCTCCTCGCACTTGTCAGCACAGCAAGCACCTCGGACAAGATAAGCTGGTATTTTGACAGTGGTTGTTCAGGGCACATGACAGGAGAAAGATCTTTCTTGAAAAACTTAACACCCTGTCTGGAACAACGGGTGAAGTTTGGAAACAGCCTAAAAGGAAGAGTTTTGGGAAAGGGAACTTTGGCAGTTGAAGGAATGCAGAGCCTGAGCAATGTCTTACTAGTGGAAGGGCTAAAGGCAAATCTCATAAGCATTAGTCAGCTGTGTGATGGGACTAAACAGGTGAAATTTACGAAAGACTCGTGCAAAGTTTTCGACAAATCTGGAAAATGTATAATGGAAGGAGCCAGATCAAAAAGTAACTGTTATCTTCTCAATGTGAGTTCAAACTCACCGGTTCCGAAATGTTTGTTGACAAAGGCCGAGGAAATGATTCTATGGCACAGAAGGATGGGGCATGTTAACCTGAGAACTTTGAAGAGAATTGCAACAGAAGGGTTAGTCAGAGGAATACCGCTGATAAAAGGGGAGACAAACTCTATCTGTGGAGAGTGTCAGATTGGGAAACAAAAGAAGGCTTCACATCCAAGAGTCAAAGATGTTGGTACTACCAGACCTCTACAATTGATTCACATGGACCTGATGGGACCGATGGAAGTTGAGAGTCTGGGCAGAAACAGGTATGCTTTTGTATGTGTTGATGACTATTCTAGATTCACCTGGATTGATTTTATCAGAGAAAAATCAGATACTATGCGAGTTATAGTGTCTCTGGTGTCTCGCCTAGAGAAAGAGAAGAGCCTCAGAATCAGCAGCATTCGCAGTGATCATGGTAGGGAATTTGAAAACGAAGCTATGGATGATTTCTGTCGTCAAAGGGGTATCTCACATCAGTATTCCTCTCCCATCACCCCTCAGCAGAATGGTGTAGTGGAATGAAAGAATCGAATAATTCAAGAAATGGCCAGAGTCATGATTCATGCTAAGAGGGTTCCCCTGAGATTCTGGGCAGAGGCCATGAACACCGCACGTTACATCATCAATAGAGTCACCTTACGGAGAGGAACCAACCAGACCTACTATGAGCTCTGGAATCAGAAGAAGCCCACAGTTAAATATTTACACGTCTTTGGGAGTGACTGTTTTTTTCTGAGAGATCGGGAGTATAGGAAGAAACTTGACCCAAAGAGTGATCCTGGATTGTTCTTGGGTTATTCAACAAACAGCAGGGCTTATTGATAGAGCCTATTTATAAGCGTTATTTAGATCCTAACACTGTGCTTGTTTGCATCATTTTGTGTACAAGATTACTGGTTTCCGGTGTTTTTGTATTCCAGGGCGAAACGAGGGCCTAAGTCGGATACGCGCTAACAGGCAGCGTTTAAGGAGCGCAACACACAGCCTGCTGAGCTAGCAGCGCAAACAGGATAGGAAGTGGCAGAGTCCACTACGGTGCGCAGACCGATTGCGCTAACCAATGTGTGCAGTGCGCCATGCGCAGGATATTGGTGTTTCCAAATCCTGACACCATCAGATTTGGAAGTTGCCAAGGCCGTCCTTGGGCCTCATGAGCAGTATATAAAGAGAGGAAGGCTAGGGTTTGAACATGAATCATCATCGAGGAACACAGCACACGAGAGAGAGGCAGAACTGAAAAACACACGAGCTACTGAGAGGACCTGCGCTAGCCGACTGCGCCAGCCGAGACACTGCAACCTGCACGCACCTGCTTGTTACTGTTTTCTTGGATACTTTAGTGTTATTTACTATTTCTATGATGTTTGCTACTAGCATGTCTAGCTAAACGCTTTGTATCGGTTGGGCATGATTCTATGAGTATTTCCTTTGAGACTAGAGCTTAATGCATAGTTTGTTTGCTTGTATTAATTCTGTGCACACGGTTGACAGCTAGTTGCATGAGTAGGGGAAGCCTTGAACCGCAATCTTACTCTTGCTACTTGTTTGTTATATATTAAACTAGTTGGTAGCTTGACGATGACAACTAGGAGTAACGCGCTAGGATAATCAGTTGCTACTGTGACAGGAATCGTAGCTGCTTAGACTAGTTTCAAGAATTAATAGCTCATGAACTTTGATCGGAACATGCGCACATGTTAGGAAGCCTTGATCGGACACTAACATCAGTAAACCGAACTATAGACGTTTAGAGTCGATGATAAGGAATATATTCATAGAGGATTGTCTGCGCCGATACTTTTCATAGTCATAGTACTTAATCTCTACTGCCTGCGCACGTCTAGTGCAATTCCTGCGTTAACTATTGTCATTCGCGTACTTGAACTACCCAATCACTCACACCCCAATTTTCGTAAGTGTAGGTTACTAGTTAGAGCTAATCTGCTTGCTCCTTGTGGGATCGACCCTGACTTAGCCGCTATACTAAGTGGAGAAGGAAGGATTAATTTGACGCGCACAACGACGCGTGCATCAAATTTTGGCGCCGTTGCCGGGGAGCAACACAGATAAGCTTTAACCAGCTTAAGTTTTCTTTTACAATAGTTAGTTGTTTCTGTTTGCTTTATTCTCGTTGTTGTTTCTGACAGCGCGCAATCAACATTAGCCTGCACTACCTTGAAACAGTTGCGCTGCGCAGATTCTAGTTGCGCACTGACAGACGCGACAGCTTAGTTGTCTTTTAATTTCGTTTCCTTTGAGATTTAGAACAGGCTATGGAGGATAACAGTGTCGTTGGAGACAACTTAGGGGACAGAACCCCAGACAATGCAGGAGCAGATAACCGCGCAGCTCGGTTCAGAGAGGAGGTACAGCGCGAGGTTGAAGCAAGGATGGCCGCTGAAGTGTATAATGCGCCACCCGCGCGACAAGCCGCGCGACGCAGAACAGTGCGCGAGATGTCAGCCCCAATCACGGTTAACCAGCCATGGTGCATAGTGCTTCCACCAGACGGTCATTTTGAACTAAGGAGCTCGCTCATTCATCACATACCCAAGTTCCACAGGATGAACAACGAGAACCCAGCCAAGCATGTGCGAGAATTCCTAGTCATTTGCGAGAACATGAAGGCCGAAGGGGAGAGCGACGAAGCGCTGAAGATGAAAGCGTTCCCATTTTCACTGTGTGACACGGCCAGACATTGGCTGATGAGCTTACCAGCAGGATCAATTCACACATGGGAGCAGCTGCAGAAGAAGTTCTTGGACAAGTTCTATCCCGCAGCAAAGATTGCGCTACTCAGGAGGGAGCTGGCCGCACCTAGGCAGGGCGCAGGAGAGTCACTATCGGAGTACTATGAGCGTTTCAGGGAGCTGGAGGCCAACTGCTACAATCACGGCCTACCTCAAAATGTGCTGATAGAGAATTTCCTGAATGGAGTGATCCTGAAGGAGGAAAACAATTTCCAGAGGCAGTCCGCGGATCAGCGCGCACCACAGCAGACGCAACAAGCTGCGCCCTACAATCCACCGCATCGCCGCACTGACGCACCAGCACAAAAAAACCAGCAACCGAGGCGATCCTTAGAAGATATCGCGGGGCAGCTAGCAGACACAGTGCGCAAGAATGATGAGAAGTATGACAAGAGGTTCGAGTCCATTGAAAAGCAGCTATCACAGATCGCTACCACGGTGTATGAGCTGAAAAAGAGCGATGGCAACCTGCCTTCGCAAGTGATCCAGAATCCCAAGGGAGGAGTCAACGCAGTGACACTGAGGACTGGGCGCACGGTAGGAATAGAGCAGACCGCAAAGGCGCCAGCGCAACCAGTTGCGCACGCTCCAGATCCAGCAGAGCCAAATGCGTAACCAGAAGTACCGGCCACAAGCCAGCAGGGCGAGGCGCCAGCTATGGCGCAATCAAAAGACAAAGGTATGAATCGTACTAACATACCTGCACCTTTCCCTGTACAGGCACCATCGGCTAGGAAGGAAGCGCTTGATAAGGAGCTCTACGAGCTATTCAGTAAGGTAGATATAAACATCCCCTTATTGAAGCAGTTCGGCAGATCCGTAGGTACGCCAAGTTTTTAAAGGAGCAGTTCGGCAGATCGCAGGCCTCAGCAATGGTGCAGCATAAGGTACCACCTAAATGCCGGGATCCAGGTACGTTCACCATCCCCTGCACTTTAGGTAAGACCACAGTGAGCAATTGCATGATTGACTTTGGCGCATCTATAAATGTGCTTCCCTATTCCCTGTATGCATCATTGCGCCTTGGACCACTAAAGCCTGCAGGTCTCACCATTTAGCTAGCAGATCGGTCGTGCAAGCAACCGATGGGTATGATTGAGGACGTCCTTGTCCGAGTAGGAGAGCTGGTGTTCCCAGCAGATTTCTATGTCTTAGAAATGGAGGGTGAGTCGAGCAAAGGAAGTGCGCAGATCCTACTGGGCAGACCATTTCTGATGACAGCGCGCACAAAGATAGACGTGTGGAGGGGTACGCTCTCAATGGAGGTCGATGGCGAGGAAATTCATTTTAACATATTCAAAGGGATGCAACACCCTCATGAGGACGCCAAAGTGCACGCGATGGACAACATAGATGACTTGGTTGCAGATGCGCAATGTGCAAGCGCAGCAGAAGAACCTGCGACACTGGCACAGGCAGAGTTGGAGGAGCAAGAGGATGAGTTGAGCAGTGCTGAACCAGCATCCAGACAGGTATACGATATAGTTAATGTCTGCACTGCTAATAAGATCTTGCCCTCTATTGAACAGGCACCCAAGGTCGAGCTGAAGCAACTCCCAGCGCACCTCAAATACATATTCTTGGGAAATGAGGACACCCTGCCAGTAATCATAAAGAAAGGATTGGAAGAGGAGCAGGAGGCGCGATTACAGTAGGTGCTGCGCAAGAACCAGCGCGCCATAGGATGGACACTTGCTGACCTGCACGGAGTGAGCCCGGACGTATGCATGCATAGGATTCTATTGGAAGATGGTGCCAAACCATCCAGGGAGCCTCAGCGCAGATTGAACCCGAACATGATGGAGGTGGTGCAGAAAGAGATCCTGAAGCTGCTTGACGCAGGAGTCATTTACCCCATCTCGGACAGCAAATGGGTAAGTCCAGTGCACGTTGTGCCAAAGAAAGGAGGAATCACAGTAGAGGAGAATGCGCAGGGCGAGCTAGTTCCCAAGCGCATGCAAAATGGATGGCGCATGTGCATCGACTACAGAAAGCTTAACGCAGTCACGCGCAAGGACCATTTCCCGCTACCCTTCATGGACCAGATGCTAGATCGATTAGCGGGGAAGCCATACTTTTGCTTCCTGGACGGGTATTCAGGGTACAATCAGATACCCATAGCTGTGGAGGATTGATAGAGCCTAGTTATACACATTATTTAGAGCATAACCCTATGCTTGTTTGCAATATTTCATGAGCAAGATTACTCGTTTCCAATGTTTTTGTATATCAGGTCAAAACGAGTCCTTAAGTCGGATACGCGCTAACAGGCAGCGTTCTAGGAGTGAAAGATCAGCCTGAGGAGCTAGCGGCACAAACAGAAGAAGAAATGGCGAAAGACAGCAGAGGTGCGCTAACCATATGTGCTAGCCGATGCCGTGCGCCAGGCGCAAAATCCAGTGACCAGATTTGGAAGTTGCCAAAGGTGAACTTCCTGGGCAGTATATAAAGGAGAGGAGGTCTAGGGTTTCACAACAACACGGAGAGGCAGCACCACGGCCTCAGAGGAGGCACTGCGCGGCAGAACTGGAAAACACACGGACCTGTTGAGAGGATTTGCGCCAGCCGACTGCGCCAGCCAAGAGAAGACACTGCACGCACTATTTGCTACCGTTTTCTCTGATTCAGTAGTTGTTATTTACTATTATATGATGTTTACCACTAGCATGTCTAGCTAAACACTTAGTGTTGGTCGGGCATGAACCTATGATGTATTACCTTTGAGACTTGAGCTTAATGCATAGTTTATTTACTTGTATTAATTCTGTGCGTACTGAGACAGTTAGTTGCATGAGTAGGGGAAGCCTTGAACCGCAATCTTACTTGTGTTGCTTGCTTGTCACCTGTTAAACTAGTTGCATGCGTAGGGGAAGCCTTGAACCGCAAACTTACCGTGACAATTAGGAGTAACGAGTTAGGGTAGGCAGTTGCTACTGTGACAGGATTCGCACCTGTTTAGTCTAGTTCTAAGGATTAATAGCACATGAACTTTGAACGGAACATGCGCGTGTGTTAGGAAGCCTTTACCGGACACTAACCCAAGTAGGACACAAACTATAGACATTTAGAGTCGATGATAAGGAATGCATTCATAGAGGATTGTCTGCCCAGCACTTCTCATAAACATAGTATCTCATCTATACTGCTTGCGCACGTCTAGTGCAATTTCCTGCGTTACGATATTCACTGCTACTCGCGCATCGCGCAAAACCCCCAATCACTCACGCAACCCCCGTTTTCTTAAGTGTAGGTTACTGGCTAAAACTCACTGCTTGCTCCCTGTGGAGATCGACCCTTACTTAACCGCTGTACTAGTGGGAGAGGAAGGATTATATTTGACGCGCACGACGACTCGCGATCAAGGATCAAGAGAAAACTACGTTTACCTGCCCATTTGGTACGTTTGCGTTTCGGCGCATTTCATTTGGGCTGTGTAACGCGCCAGGTACGTTCCAATGTTTAGTCATGAGCATCTTTTCTGATATGATTGGTATATGCATAGAGGTGTTCATGGATGATTTTACTGTGTACGGAGGTACCTTTGACGCATGCTTAACTCATCTTGATAAGGTCTTAGCGCGCTGCATTTCAAAAAACCTAGTGCTCAATTATGAGGAATGTCATTTCATGGTATCGCATGGTGTAGTACTAGGACATATTATCTCGCAGGAGGGGATCAAGGTAGATAAGGCCAAAATAGATCTTATTTCTAATCTGCCTTATTCCACTAACGTGCGCGATGTGAAATCATTCCTTGGGCATGCTGGGTTTTACAGGCGTTTCATAAAAGATTTTTCTAAGATCTGTATACCCCTGTCTAACCTTTTGCAAAAGGATGTGTGTTTCGAATTTACTGATGAGTGCATGGCCGCGTTTGATAAGCTGAAGGGGGCGCTGACAAGTGCGCCAGTGATGCACGCGCCAGACTGGAGCCTGCCGTTTGAACTGATGTGTAACGCAAGCAACTATGCAGTGGGTGCAGTCCTGGGACAGCGCGTGGACAAGAAGCCGCATGCCATCTATTATGCATCGCGCACACTGGACGCTGCGCAGAGGAACTACACCACCACGGAGAAGGAACTTCTGGCAATCATGTTTGCACTGGAGAAGTTCCGCGCATATGTTCTAGGCGCCAGAGTCATCGTCTACACAGACCACGCAGCAATACGTTACCTGATGTCTAAGAAGGAGGCTAAGCCGCGCCTGATGCGCTGGGTGCTCCTACTTCAGGAATTCAACTTGGAAATCAAGGATAAGAAGGGCACGGAGAACACAGTCGCGGATCACCTCAGTAGGATCGTGAAAGCAGAGGAGCCAGGGCGGATCACGGAGACATTCCCTGACGAGCATCTGATGGCGCTGACAGGTAAGGTACCATGGTATGCGCACATTGCGAATTACCTGGTCACAGCTTCTCATTTCACTAAAACCCAATGCATGGGATTAAAGCATGAGTCCACGTATTACATTTGGGATGATCCGTATATGCTCAGAATAGGACCTGATCAGATTTTGAGGCGCTGCGTGCCTGACCATGAAATTAACTTTGTTTTGATGTTTTGTCATGCGCACGCATGTGGAGGACACTTTGGTCTAAAGCGCACTAGCAGAAAGATCCTAGATTGCGGATTTTATTGGCCACACTTGTTTAGTGACTCGTACAACCAGTGCAGGAATTGCGACAGGTGCCAGCGCACAGGGGGCATATCAGCGCGCAATGAGATGCCGCAGACGCCAATTCTAGTGGATGAAGTATTCGATATTTGGGGGATTGACTTCATGGGGCCATTTCCTCCATCCTCCGGATATGAGTACATATTGGTCGCAGTGGATTATGTCTCCAAATGGGTTGAGGCTAAGGCCACCCGGAAGGATGATGGTAAGACGGTCGCTGACTTTTTGAGAACTAACATTTTTTGCAGGTACGGGGTGCCTAAGGCAGTCATAAGCAACCAGGGGACGCATTTTTGGAATAGGATAGTGGCGTAGGTGTTCAAGCATTATGGAGTGCGCCACAAGACGTCCACCGCTTACCACCCTCAGACGAATAGCCAGGCTGAGGTTTCCAACCGAGAGATCAAGCGTATCCTGGAGAAAACTGTGAGACCGTCGCGCAAAGACTGGAGCCAGCGCCTTGACGATGCGCTATGGGCATACCGAACCGCACATAAGACCCCAATTGGAACCTCACCGTTTCGGTTGGTTTATGGAAAAGCGTGCCACCTGCCAGTGGAGTTAGAGCACAAAGCATACTGGGCATTGCACGTTTGCAACCTGAACCTAGACGAAGCTGGTAAGGAGCGCGCATTTGAGCTGAGCGAATTAGAAGAGCTGCGCCTGGATGCATATGAGGGACTGCGCGATTACAAGGCACGCACAAAGGCATTTCATGACAAAAATATCCTCAAACGCACTTTTGAGCCAGGAGACCAGGTACTATTGTTCTCCTCACGCCTAAAGCTCATGCTTGGGAAGCTGCGCAGCAAATGGACGGGACCATACACGGTTACCAAGGTTTTCCCCTACGGAACAATCGAGTTAGAAAATGAGCACCGGCATCGTTTTCAGGTCAATGGGCAGAGAGTCAAAAAGTATTTAGGAGAACTTTGGGATGGCACAGCACGCGAAGTTGAATTGGCGGAGCCAGAGATAGCAGATGCGCAGGTTGCTGCGCCGGAACCGCCACCAGATGCACCAGAGGGAGAACTGGGAACTATTGCTCATATTTCTTCTTCCTCTTTATCTACCCTCGTTACTTATAAGTTATCACATACTATTAACCATGCTGACCACCCTTCCGATCCTTTGCGCAAGAACAAGAAGAACACAACACACGCACGAGCGCGGGGTCACTCAGGAGCAAGTGTGGGGGAGGTCGCTGACAGAGCCTATTTATACGCATTATTTAGATCCTAACCCTATGCTTGTTTGCATTATTTTGTGTACAAGATTACTGGTTTCCAGTGTTTTTGTATTTCAGGGCAAAACGAGGGCCTAAGTCGGATACGCGCTAACAGACAGCTTTTTAAGGACGCGCATCACACAGCCTGCGGAGCTAGCGGCGTAAATAGAGAGTTGGCAGAGTCGACAACGGTGCGCTAACCGATTGCGCTAACCAATGCCGTGCGCCATGCGCAGATGATGGTGTTTCCAAATCCTGACACCACCAGATTTGGAAGTTGCCAAGAATGAGCCTTTGAGCAGTATATAAAGAAGAGGAAGGCTAGGGTTTCATCATCATAACATCACAAGAGAGGCCAGAACTTCAGAGACGCAAGATATCAGCGAGAGAGCGGCAGAACTGGAAAACACACGAGCTTGCTGAGAGGATCTGCGCTAGCCGACTGCGCCAGCCAAGACTGCAACCTGCACGCACTGTTTGCTATTGTTTTCAAGGACACTTTAGATATTATTTACCGTTTCTATGATGTTTACTACTAGCATGTCTAGCTAAATGCTTAGTATCGGTTGGGCATGAATCTATGAGTATTTCCTTTGAGACTTGCACTTAATGCATAGCTTGCATGCTTATATTAATTTTGTGCACAATGTTGGCAGCTAGTTGCATGAGTAGGGGAAGCCTTGAACCGCAATCTTACTCTTGTTGCTCGTTGTTGTATGTTAAACTAGTTGAATAGCCTGACGGTGCCAACTAGGAGTAACGCGCTAGGATAAGCAATTACTACCTTGACCGGATTCGTAGTCGTTTAGTCTAGTTCAAGAATTAATAGCTCATGAACTTTGATCGGAACATGTGCACATGTTAGGAAGCCTTGATCGGACACTAACATTAGCAAACCAAACTATAGACATTTAGAGTCGATGATAAGGAATACAGTCATAGAGTATTGTCTGCGACGATACTTCTCATAGTCATAGTACTTAATCTCTACTGCCTGCGCACGTCTAGTGCAATTCCTGCGTTTACTACTGTTTACTCGCGCATTGCGCAACCCCAATCACTCACAGCCCCAGCTTTCGTAAGTGTAGGTCACTGGTTAAAACTTAACTGCTTGCTCCCTGTGGAGATGGAGCCTGACTTAACCGCTGTACTAGTGGAAGAGGAAGGATTAATTTGACGCGTACAACGACGCTCGATCAGTCGCTGGCACACTTTTCCACAAGTAACGAGGTACAGTCGACCCAACGACGTTAAACAAAGGCATTTGTCTGGAGGTAACCCGACACGTTTCACTTTTACACGTTTTTTTTATATAGTTTTCTAGTGTTTTTTAGCTAGTTTAGGACTTGTAGGTTTTTAGTCGAGCAGCAGTGCGCAGGTCAGTGCGCAACTTCGGTGCGCAGAGCAGCTGAGCCAGACAGGGGGTATAGTAGGCCAGGATTTAGAAAAATTTCAGCATTTTTTACAGTCGATCGGTGCAAGCAAGCTCCCGCCCTCAGCATCCGCTCACCGTCCGGCACTCAACCAAGCATCCTTTTAGAGAGATTCGAAGAGCTCACCGTCGCACACTCACCAGGTAACCCTTCCCCTCAGATTTGAGCCGATTCAGTTAGGGTTTGTGCGGTGGAAGCGTTGCCCTAGTTTTGCAATCGCACCTAGATAGCCTGCACCATTTGGAGTTCTGGTTAGTGGGTTTTGTAGGCGGGCATTAGGCAACCTGTGGGTGACAGTTTCAGGGTGTTTGTCGGAGTTTGGATTTTTGAGCATTTGTGGAGCTTTGACCATAGTTGACCGGAGGAACCCTAGCGCACCATGCAGCCTACCGAGGATCAAGCGACCCCAGCATCATTCGCCAGCCAGTATGACGCCTTTCTGAGGCTGGAGATGTACGGGACCCCGTACATCAGCAGGGACTTCCTGCGTGAAGTAGGGTTGGAGGCCCTCATTGTGGAGAAGCTCGCGCTGGCGGGCTGGGAGGCGCTGTTGGAGATCAACAGCGCAGCGGACGAGGAGGACACATGTGAGTTTTTGGCATCACTGGAGACGGCCCATCTGGAGATAAGGTACCGGCACAGAGGGGTCTGGTACATTGCCTCGGCCAAGAGGCTGAAGCGCACGCTGAGGTGCGCCAAGGTGCGTGAGGCGGATATAGACACGCACACGAATCAGGAGGCGTGGCGTGAGATGGCGACCGGCCCAGTTTTTGCAGCGGGGCGCCGCCGAGGACGCGAGTTGCGCGGCCCGTGGATGTTCTACCTATGGCGCATGGTCGCCTATGCAATCATCGGGCGTTTTAATGGTGCGCCGAAGATCAGCTTGCTGGACATGGACATTTTGAAGGGTTTTTACTATGGGAAGAAGGTGCTGTTTGTCTCGGACATGGTGGTCCATTGGAGTTGGGTCAGCACGAAGGGGCCGCTGACTTGTGGCGGAATGATCATGCACCTGCTGCATGCGTTGCATGGAGAGCCGGAGGTGCCCGAGCACACAGTAGTGCCAGCTGTTCCCCTGGACCGTGCCCATATGCTGCAGCTCAGAGCGGTAGCCGTGAGAGAGGATGGGACCTTGGAATGGTGCTACCAGCTGCAGCCGGCCAGAGCGCCAAGGCAAAGAGCCGAGAGCAGCGCGCAACCAGAGAAGGCTGCGGAGGAAAGGGAGATGGACGAGGCCCCAGAGCCAGTTGCGCCTCCAGTCAGGCGCATGAGGACTCATGCGCAGACTGGAGCGCGCCGGAGGGCGAGTGCACCGCAGGGGGAGCCAGTTACCATAGCCATTGATGATTCTCCCCCGCGTACACAAGGAAAGCGCCCCAAGACAGAGGCGGAGGAGGCGCCAGAGGTGGTATCTGACGAGCAGCGCATGATGTTCAACGTCATGCGCGTACTCGAGTATTTAGCGCCAGAGGGGGCAGACCTGAGCATGAGCCCACCATCAGGGTGGAGATTTGGAGATTCTATCTCCCCTCTCCTCAGTCTGCGTAGGCCGCCTCCAGGATCCTCCAGCGAGCCGCGCCAGCCAGCTAGCCCTCCTACCCAGTCCCCGGTCCATGCAGCAGAGCCTACCCCCGCAGTAGACCCAGTACTAGCACCTGCAGTTCCCCCTGCCCAGCCTTCTGTTCAGAGGTCCCCTGAAGCCGATCCCATCATTAGTTCCAGCTCAGATTCACTATGGGACCCTATCTCAGAGGACGATTCTTGGCTCAGCCCGCCGCCGTTTCTGTCGTGCCGCCAGCCTCCAGTACCGAGTACGAGACAGATTCTTCAGAGGAAGAGGCGCACGGATCCGCGGCTGAGTCCAGCTCCGAGGATATCTAGGGCTGCAGTGGGGCGCGCATTTCTTTCGGGTGGTTTTCTATTTCTTATCTTTTTGAACCAACTATTGCTCGATGTTGCTATATTTTGCTATATTGTGCTGAATATTTTGTGACACTTACTATATTGTTGCTGCGCTGACTATATGTTTTTCTTTCCTATATTCTTTGTTTTGCTTGCATGCATGTGTGCGCTCTCCGTTGCGCTTGAGCATGAGTCGTGGGGACACGTCTCTGTTTCAGTGTGGGGGGGGGGAGCGTTACATTTACATTTCACGTTTTCGAGCTTTGTAGTGTAGCTTAGTTTAATTGAAGAAAATAGTAGCAGTGGTGCGCTTGTGTGCTGGTTGCGCACACTGTTCAGCTTGTATTGCGCTATTCATATTGCATGCGCTGCTATCAACTGTTTTAGTATATTTTTTTCGTTTTTCTACTACTGTTAGTTGGGATATACAGGGGATGTGGAGTTGACAGAAAAGCTCTAGAGAGGCGGTTAGTCATTTTTGCTTCGAAGGTTAGGTATATGGTCGAGAGCGCTAGTGGAGGCCGATGCTTCGCGACCTTCGGAACAATAGAGCGCACTCAGCCACACAGATGCCGAAGGCGAATACCCAAAGCGTGGCGAGGTGGGAAAACAAACCACCTTTCCTCTGGAAGTCGAGCGAGGGAAGGCGGGCGCGGGTGTAAACGCGTGCGCTGACCTGCGCAAATAGACCAAGCAGGAAGAGCGGAGCGTTGTTCCATAGCTGCTATCCGGAGGCCGAGACTGGAACCGTTCTGATAACATAGGAACCGTAGATAAAGCTGTACAAAAAGAAAAATACCAGCAGATGATATGCGCTACAAAAGAATCAGCATGAATACGTACCAGCTGGCGCAAAGTTCACAAGAAAATCATCAGAAAGGCTCGGGTTCCCTGGAAGTGCACGGAAGAATCACGTACCGGAAGAAGCTGGCGCTATTAACCATATACCCGTCCTCGAAGTAAAAGCTGACAACCCGGAGCCTATGAAGAGCTATCTCCCAGCCATCCGAAATGACCTTCATCCCAGCTGAGAGGTAACGAATTTCGAAATTATTATATTAAACTGTTGAAGGCAGATGCGCACAGGTGATAGAGTAGCGCAAGGTGAATAGTAGTGCGGATCGCGCCAGAGTGCGAGACTGTGCGCTAGACTCCAGAGAGGTAATTGTATCCGTGCTTGAGTGCTTGTTCGGGACGAACAAGGGGCTAGTGTGGGGGTTTGATAGAGCCTATTTACACGCGCTATTTAGATCCTAACACTGTGCTTGTTTGCATCATTTTGTGTATAAGATTACTGGTTTCCGGTGTTTTTGTATTTCAGGGCGAAACGAGGGCCTAAGTCGGATACGCGCTAACAGGCAGCGTTTAAGGAGTGTGATAGAGCCTATTAATACACACTATTTAGATCCTAACCCTATGCTTGTTTGCATTATTTTGTGTAAAAGATTACTGGTTTCCAGTGTTTTTGTATTTCAGGGCAAAACGAGGGCCTAAGTCGGATACGCGCTAACAGACAGCTTTTTAAGGACGCGCATCACACAGCCTGCGGAGCTAGCGGCGCAAATAGAGAGTTGGCAGAGTCGACAACGGTGCGCTAACCGATTGCGCTAACCAAGATGTCGTGCGCCATGCGCAGAGAGTGGTGTTTCCAAATCTTGACACCACCAGATTTGGAAGTCGCCAAGGATGGGCCTCATGAGCAGTATATAAAGAGAAGAAGGCTAGGGTTTGAGAGAGCATCCAGCATCCATCATCATCACAGCACACGAGAGAGCAGCCAAACAGGAAAACACACGAGCTTGCTGTGAGGACCTGCGCTAGCCGATTGCGCCAGCCGAGACACTGCAACCTGCACGCACCTGCTAGTTGCTGTTTCTTTGACACTTTAGATATTATTTACTGCTTCTATGATGTTTACTACTAGCATGTCTAGCTAAACGCTTAGTATCGGTTGGGCATGAATCTATGAGTATTTCCTTTGAGACTTGCGCTTAATGCATAGCTTGTTTGCTTATATTAATTCTGTGCACACTGTTGACAGCTAGTTGCATGAGTAGGGGAAGCCTTGAACCGCAATCTTACTCTTGTTGCTTGTTTGTTATTTGTTAAACTAGTTGAATAGCCTGACGGTGACGACTAGGAGTAACGCGCTAGGATAATCAGTTGCTACTGTGACAGGATTCGTAGCTGCTTAGACTAGTCTTAAGAATTAATAGCTCATGAACTTTGATCGGAACATGCGCACAAGTTAGGAAGCCTTGACCGGACACTAACTTTAGTAAACCGAGCTATAGACGTTTAGAGTCGATGATAAGGAATACACTCATAGAGGATTGTCTGCGCCGATACTTCTCATAGTCATAGTACTTAATCCCTACTGCCTGCGCACGTCTAGTGCAATTCCTGCGTTTACCACTGTTTACTCGCGCATTGCGCAACCCAATCACTCACACCCCCAGTTTTCGTAAGTGCAGGTCACTAGTTAAAGCTAATCTACTTGCTCCCTGTGGATTCGACCGCGACTTAACTGCTGTACTAAGTGGAAGAGGAAGGAATTAATTTGAATGCGCACAACGACGCGCGCATCAGAGCGCAACACACAGCCTGCGGAGCTAGCAGCGCAAACAGGATAGGAAGTGGCAGAGTCGACTACGGTGCGTAGATCGATAGCGCTAACCAATGTGTGCAGTGCGCCATGCGCAGGATATTGGTGTTTCCAAATCTTGACACCATCAGATTTGGAAGTTGCCAAGGCTGTCCTTGGGCTTCATGAGCAGTATATAAAGAGAGGAAGGCTAGGGTTTGAACATGAATCATCATCGAGGAACACAGCACACGAGAGAGAGGCAGAACTAAAAAACACACGAGCTACTGAGAGGACCTGCGCTAGCCGACTACGCCAGCCGAGACACAGCAACCTGCACGCACCCGCTTGTTACTGTTTTCTTGGATACTTTAGTTGTTATTTACTATTTCTATGATGTTTGCTACTAGCATGTCTAGCTAAACGCTTTGTATCGGTTGGCATGATTCTATGAGTATTTCCTTTGAGACTAGAGCTTAATGCATAGTTTGTTTGCTTGTATTAATTCTGTGCACACGGTTGACAGCTAGTTGCATGAGTAGGGGAAGCTTTGAACCGCAATCTTACTCTTGCTACTTGTTTGTTATATGTTAAACTAGTTGGTAGCTTGACGGTGACAACTAGGAGTAACGCGCTAGGATAATCAGTTGCTACTGTGACAGAATTCGTAGCTGCTTAGACTAGTTTCAAGATTTAATAGCTCATGAACTTTGATCGGAACATGCGCACATGTTAGGAAGCCTTGATCGGACACTAACATCAGTAAACCGAACTATAGACGTTTAGAGTCGATGATAAGGAATATATTCATAGAGGATTGTCTGCGCCGATACTTTTCATAGTCATAGTACTTACTCTCTACTGCCTGCGCACGTCTAGTGCAATTCATGCGTTAACTATTGTCATTCGCGCACTTGCGCAACCCAATCACTCACACCCCAATTTTCGTAAGTTTTACTAGTTAGAGCTAATCTGCTTGCTCCTTGTGGGATCGACCCTGACTTAGCCGCTATACTAAGTGGAGAAGGAAGGATTAATTTGACGCGCACAACGACGCGTGCATGAACGAGTGCATACACGGAATTCAGAGAGAGTAATTTTGTGTGCAACGGACGATTTCTTCGATCATCACCCGAGAGCAGAGCGTGAGCGCAGAGCCGTGGTGACAGAAGCAAAAGGGGATCAGGACTTGCAGAGTCTGATTCGAGCTTGATCTGGAAGCCAATTCAGAGCAGTGGTGCTTGTTGGTTGATCAAGGGCAACCGCGGAAGAACTGACGGGTGTGTGGCTCGGTCGAGTGTCTAAGCGGTGGTTCTCGCTAGTGACAGGTGGTCACTGAGTGAGGGGGAGTATTCCAGAGTGTGCAGCGCTCGTGGAATCATTCGATCGGCTCGGCAGAAGGCTTTGGAGCGACGCGGACAATTGTGCTTCAGCTGTGTGTTACAGCAACCCTGCAGAGTGAGTATGTTTAGTATAGGCTGAGTGTCGAGGTGACAGTAGCTATTCTAGATTGACATTTGGAGAGGGTGTGCAGACACAAGTCAGAGCTTGTTCTGATTGTGTCAAGTGATCCACACAAGGTTGAGTAGCATAGGTTGCGTGGAGTTGTAACCGGGTGTACTTGAAGACCTTCGTGTTTAGTGGATTGAGGACTGGAGAATAGTCCTCCCCAGACGTAGGCAGTTGGCCGAACTGGGTGAACAAATTTCTGTCTTGTTCATTGTTTGTTGAGACAATTTCCGAGTGAACAAGAGTGTGCTGCAGCAACTGCTTGTTCACAAATCTGCCTAACTGAGACGCTGTGAATTTCAGAATGGAAGAAAATCTTTGTCGAGAAAAGACCATCATTAGCCAATTTCCATGATATGAGTAGTGTGCAATGGATCCGAATCGATGGACGGTAAAGAGAGAGCATCCGCACGAATGACCTGCCTTTCCGCCAAAGACAGCTATGAGATATCCCAAAAATTGCTTAGGGGCAGCATGCAAATGAGTGCAATGACAACTTGATTTTGGGCAGGACATATCTTTTGGAAATCCGCAGAGACAAACATCTTAATAAGCCGTCGATATAGTTGATCCATTGGCATCATTTTACGAAATACTTCCATAGTAAGCAAGAAATCTTGGTGGGAATCCATGAACTCAAGTCAATTCACCCCATCCTTCGACACCATAACGCGTTTGAAACGATACAAAGAAAGCCTTAGTGGAAACACACCCGTCCGCGGAGTGTTTCCACTGGAAAATATCATGAAGCCTTAGCAAGTTATACGCTAAGATCATTTTGAAAATCAAGATGCTAGGTTTTATTCTAGATGAAAATATTATATGTTGTGGGTTAAAAAAAACTTCTGTTGGAAAAAATGTGTATTAAGTGCGAAGAAAATGGTGGTGGATCCTATTTTGTGAGTCAAAATTGAGGGTGGAGTACACCTTGTGTTACGGATATGACATCTGTGATAAAGCGGAAAAAGCCGAGCCGAAGAAGAGGCTACAACATCCTGTGGTACCAGGAGCTGGTACTTGCAAATGAAGACTGACAAAACAAAAGAGACAGAAGAAGCTATAGCATCCTGTGAGTATTGAAGCTGGTACATATGATCAGAATGGATCAAGACAAGAAAAAGGAGAGGCTACTAGCATCCCCTGAAGACTCAAGGCTAAAGCATCAAGAGAGTATCTTTGTAGCCGATCAATCTGGAGGAGCTCGGAGGATGTCCGAGTGATTGTTGCTGGTGTAGAAACAATCAGAGCAGAGTCCCAGTTGATTAGAGATCTTCGGCAAGTGGCTCAGATGAAGGCAAAAAAGATTTATTTTTAAATTCCTATTTAAGAATCAGAATCTCAACAAACCACCGAGAATCCAGGGGAGGATTCGGATGGTGGCATTATCCTTTGGAACTGACGTTTCCAATTGCTAAGGTGTTGAAGCTACATATGCAGGCAGAGACCAATGCTACAGTAGATCGAATCAAACAAACATACACTGAGCAGAGATCAGAGTTCGCAGAAGCAGAGAGTGCTGGAGCGTTAGTTGTGTTAGAGATGAGGAGGGATCAGGACTGAAGAAGTCTGATCCTACCTTGATGTGAAGGAGTCGACTGGAGCGAAGTCTCATTGACAGACCGAAGGGTTGCCATTTGCGGATAGTGATGGAAGGTCATTGATCGAGAAGGAGCAGCACAGAATGTCTGACTAAGGCAGCAGGGAGTGCTTGAAGAGTCGACAACAAAAGCGTCAGCAACTTGGCCAAAGAAGTTGCTGCAACATCTTTGGGATACAGTTTGTAATATGATAGGCTGAGAGTTGTAGAATTGCTATTTATTTATTATTGAAAGTAGAGTACTGTATAGCTAATCTGTGTTGACAAATTGAGCGGAGATTTCGACTTGGTTAGGAGTAGTTGTTAAATTAGCCGCAGCTGAGTTTTGGAATCCATTGTACTCAAACTGAGTGAAATCTCGAGACCAAGATATTCCTCACCAGATGTAGGATGAAGCCGAACTGGGTGAACAAATCAGTTTGTGCTCTTTAGATTTGGCCGAACCAGAGCGTCAACAACTTAGCGGAAGAAGTTGTTGAAGCAATTTGTGGTATCTCGTCCCCAGCAACGCAGTGCCAATTTTAATTGGTATTAGAGTTGGTCGCTCGACACATTGAGTGAGGTCCGGAAAGGCACTGTAGATCGCCACGGCCAAGATGAAAGAGGGTAAGAGCACCAGTAGACCACCACTGCTCGAGGGATGCAACTCTGGAGAGTAGTGATTGTAGAATGGTCGCCTCAATTAACCATTGACACCCAGGGAGTTACTCACTAGAAGTGAGAGGACATATAGAAAGCGAAAGAGGAAGCTACAACATCTTGTAACTCCAAAGCCCTGAATGATATATATATGCTACTGTCGATGCAAATAATTTCAGCAAAGCAGGCGTGGGATATTCTCGAGAGAGCTCACGAGGGAACTGACAAAGTGAAAAGTTTAAGAATTCAGATGATCACCTCAAGGTTTGAAAACCTGAAGATGCTGGAGGAAGAGACCATCACAAAATTCAATGCTCGTCTGTGTGACCTGTCCAACGAAGCCTATGCCCTTGGAGAACCAATATCAGTAGAGAAGCTGGTCAGGAAAGTTCTCAGATATTTGACATCAAAATTTGATATGAAGGTCTTAACCATAGAGGAAGCTCAGGACATCAAAAATATGAGGCTGGAGGCTCTGATAGGGTCATTAAGGCAATTTGAGATGAAGATGGTGGAAGATGCTACACCATCCTCTGGGAAGAATGTTGGGTTGAAGGCTGAGACCAAGAAGAAGGTAGAATAAACAGAAGAACTGGAACAGCAACTAGGCCTTCTAGCAAAGAACTTCAACAAGCTCTTCAAGAGGATAGAACAAAGCTCCTCGTCTGCGGGTCAAAGATCTGGCGGAAGAAATCAATCCAGGAGAGGAGGAAATTTCTAGAGAAGGAACCGTAATGCAGATCAAAGTGAAGAAGACAAGAAGGACAAGTCAAAGGGAATCTAATGCTGTGAATGTGAAATATATGGTCACAGGCAGCCAGAATGCCCCAACTATCAAAAGAAGAACAACAAGTCTCTGACTGTCAACTGGAGTGATAAGGACAGTTGAGAAGAAACTGAGAAGAAAATGCCCTTACTACTGTTAATGACATTGAAAATTTAGATTTAATAAATTCCGAGATTGTCTATGTGATTGTTGAGTCATATAGCAGTGATTATGAAGCGTTCTTAGAAAATTCAATAAAAAAAGACTTTGCCTTGCTGCACGAAGAATGGATGAAAGTTGCTGAGATCAACAAGGAGCTATAGACCAAGATAGTCTTTGTTGAGAAAGAGAGAGATGAACTCCAGAAGACCATTACCTCGTTTTCATATTAGACCAAGGATCTAGAAATAGAAGATGAGAAAATTGAAAAGGTTAGTTTGCACAGTGATACAGAGAAGAGAGACAAATACAGATCAACTATCCTAGATGAAATCTTATCCTACCAGAGGTATGGGGGTGGAACTGCCAGACTTGGATACACGCGAGAAGGTGGCTTTGGAGTAACAAGTTTTGTCAAAGTTATGGATACACAAGGGGTTGATCCAAAATTATAGAGGAAGGAGGCTCACACCTAGCAAGAAAAACAATGTCGGAAGAAAAAGTCCAGAAGAAAGAACCAGATGTTGCTGCAGCAACCTATTCCGCTCCCAGGTAGAGCTTCACTGAACAATGCAGGTGTTACTTTTGTGACCAACAGGGGCACATTCAACGAGATTGTTTTGTTCTAAACATGTACTGGAAGCTGCACAGAAAATGTCATCAGAGGCATAGATTGCAAATCAGAATATATTTGACTAACATTCTACTCTACAGAGAACTGAACTCGACTTTCGGGAATGGAAAAAGAGGAAGAGTGCTCGGCAAGGGAACTGCTGATGTACACAGATTGCCAAAGAGAAAGACACTAATGCTGATGGCTGAAGAAAAAACCTAGAAAGTCCAGAACACAAAGGAGAAGAAAAAGCGGGATTTATCAAGAGGAGAAGTATCCATTCCTATATTGCTCTTGCCCATGATCTTGTCCACGATCTGGATAAAAAAAGAACTACAGGTAACCATATCATTAAGCTAGATATGTCTAAGGCTTACGATAGAGTCTCTTAGCCTTTTTTGCTGAAAGTTTTGAAAGCTTATGGTTTTTGTGATTAGTGGTGTGATCTGATTTTTAGAGGGATATCTATCAATATCTGTGGCTTGGAATGGGGAAACCTATGGGTACTTCAAATCTGCGAGGGGAGTCGGCCAGGGGGATCCCCTATCTCCCACTCTTTTAGTCCTTTTTATGGAGTGGCTGTCAAAGGCGATCAATAAGAGTGTGAGGGATGGGATTATGAAGCCTTATAAAACAAAAAAAGAAGCCTTGAAGGTGAACCATCTTCTTTTTGCTGATGATATTATGATATTCACAAGGGATGAAATGGAAACTTTACAAGCATATCTGGATATTTTGCAGCAGTTTTGTACAATTTTAGGGCAGGTTTTAAAACCTGCTAAGAGCTTCATGTTCTTTGAAAAAAAACAACAACAACAGAGGCTCATAAACATCTGGTTTGAGGTCTAAATCAGTTTGAAGAAGGGCACATGCTTGTCAGGTATTTGGGAGTTCCTCTTTATTGATGTAGAACTAGCATCAGTTAATGATATGATAAATAAACTTCGAAATCGGATTTCAGGCTGGATGAGGAATTTGCTTTCGATGGCAAGTCGTTTAACTCTGGTTCAAGCAGTTCTGGGCACATTGTCTTTTCACGTTCTTGCTGTTCTTCCAGTCCCTCTTAAAGTTCTTCGGAGGATGAAGAGTTTGATTGGCAATTTTTTATGCGACCAGGGGCCCAACAAAAGGCGTCTTTGGGTCTGTTATGAGCTATTATGCAGGCCTAAGGAAAAAGGGGGCTTGGGGATTAGGTCTCTAGCAGATCACATGTTGACTTTTCATGGTAAATTAGCTTGGGAGTTCCTCAAGCAAGAATCTATTTGGGCAAGGTATGCTAAGTCGAGGTTTCAGGAGGATAAGTCAGGTTCACATATATGGAATTCTATTAGCCATCTGATTTACAGCATGAGATATGATTCCTTGTGGGATGTTGGGGATGATAGCATGAGAATGGAATGGCTCTGTTGGCACTTTGGGGTCAGGTGTCCCTAGGATGCTAAAAATCTGTCAATGAGGAGGCCTTAGAGAATGAAGCGCTCAACACTAACATATTGTTATCCTTTCCCAATTTTGCTAGAGAATATTACAAGGAGATTTGCTGGGGGTTGGAAATAAGAGGCTGATGTGGAAAGGAAATGCTTCCGGTCAGTTCACTGTTAAAGGTTTTTTTGTAGTCTTTTGGGACACAACATCCTATTTTGAAGTGGTCCAAAACTGTTTGGTCTAAGTTGGTGCCCCCATCTGTAAGTATTTTTATGTGGCGTTTTTTTTCTTGGTGGTTTACCTCTTGATTCCAACATTAAACGCCTTGGTATTCCAGTTGTTTCTCGATGTTATTGTTGTGGAAACAGGGAGGAGACGCTTGATGACCTTTTTTCCAAGGAGTCTAAGCAACTAATTTGTGGAATTGGCTGTCCCTCATTTTTAAGAGAGCCTGTCCTCATGTCAGGTTTGGGTACGAAGGTAACTGGTTATCTAAAGGTAATAAGAAAGACTTTGTGAATATTTTTTGTACTGGTATCAGTATTTGTGGTTTGTGGGAAGTGTGGAAGTTAAGAAGTAGTACTATTCACAATTATAAACCTGCTGACTTTTATGCAAACATGGTTAGGTGGGCTCAGATTTTGTGTGATCAAATTCCAAGGGGAGGTGACTTGAGATTGGGAATTTTTGTGTCTGAGGCTTTTGGTATTTGTGACATTAAGAGAGGCAGTGTATGAGTGCTGGAAGAAGTGGAATTCTGGACTTTCTGGTTCCTGTTTGAATTTAGCTCTTATTGAAGAAGGGCATGGTATAAAAGGTGCAGCCATTATAAGAACAAGCTTGGGGGAGTTGCAGTTAGCTGTTGTGAAAGAGATTGAGAAGATGCATCCGTTGGAGGAGCTCATTTTATTTATGCGAAGTTCTCTCATGACAGCGAAGGAACATCGAATTCAGATTTGTGTAATACAAAGCTCTCACCCAGATATGGTCTTCATGGATGGGATCTGGAATGAGTTTTCCCTGGGGGCATTCTAATGAGCTAAAGCAGTTAGTTAATGATTTTAAAATCCAGAAGATGCCATGGATCAGTGTTTCCATTAATCATACGGCGCTTGCATTAGCCTATACTTCCCTTAATCAACTTGTGGAGACAAGAAAGTCCCATCTTCATTAGGCGGTTCAGCGTAGTATTTGTGCAGACGTAATGCGGATGAGTTTTTTCAGCCCTAGGTGTGTTTTTTCGGAGGCTAGAGAGGATGTAGTAGATGCTGCCCACCAGTCCATAGTAGACCCTACCATTGTTGATTCTATCTCCAATGGTTGCTTTTCTAGAAATGATACTGATCGCGCGTCGTTGTACGCGTCAAATTAATCCTTCCATCTCCACTTAGTACAGCGGCTAAGTCAGGGTCGATCCCACAAGGAGCGTGCAGACTCGTCTGTGCAGGTGCGCGAATGAACAGTAGTGAAAGCAGAATTGCACTATACGTGCGCAGGCAGTAGATATTAAGTACTATAACTATGAAAAGTATCGGTAAAGACAATCCTCTATGAATGTATCCCTTATCATCGACTCTAAACATTTATAGTGCAGTTCTGCTTAAGTTAGCGTCCGATCAAGGCTTCCTAACGTGCGCGCATGTTCCGATCAAAGTCCATGAGCTATTAATTCTTGAAACTAGTCTAAGCAACTACGAATCCTATCACAGTAGTAACCGATTATCCTAGTGTGTTACTCCTAGTTGTCACCGTCAAGTTATCAACCAGTTTAACATACAATAACGAGCAGTTAGAATAAGATTGCGGTTCAAGGCTTCTCTTATTCGCACAACTAATTATCACCCATGTGCATAGAATTAATATAAGTAGACGAACTAAGCATTAAACACAAGTCTCAAAGGAAATACTTCATAGAATCATGCCCAACCGATACAAGGTGTTTAGCTAGACATGCTAGAAGCAAACATCATAGAAATAATAAGTAAAACTAAGCAGCCAAGGAAAAGTAGCAAGCCGGTGCAATCGCAGGTTGCTATTTTCGGCTGGCGCAGGTGGTTCGCGCAGAATCTCGACGGCAGGCTTTCTTGAGCTCGTGTGTCTCTGCTGCTATATGTCTCTTCCTCTATATATATCCTGTTCCAAACCCTAGCTTCCCTCTTCTTTATATACTGGTCTTGAAGCCCAAGGAATGCTTAGATTTGGCCCGTGAGAATCTTAGCTACTTCCCAAATCTAGGAGATTTTGTAGGGATAATGATGATCAAAATTTAGAAACGCTCCTATCCTACGCATGGCTCGCTGCGCACGTTGATTCCACTAATCGCTTTGCGCAGTTGGTTTGCGCACTGCAGTCTGAATCAGCTATCTCCTATCTCCTTTTGCGCTGCTAGCTCCGCAGGTCGTGCATTGCGCTCTTTAAAAGCGCCCGTTAGCGCGCATCTGACTTATGCTCCTGTTTCATCCTGAAATACAAAAATACCGAAAACCAGTAATCTTGTGTACAAAGTAATGCAAACAAGCACAGTGTTAAGATCTAAAAAGCCCCCACATTTGCCCTTGTTCGTCCCGAACAAGTACTTAAGCACAGATACAATTACCTCTCTGAAGTCTAGCGCCCAGCCTTACACTCATGCGCGATCTGCACATCGGTTCATCCTGTGTTGCTCTATCACCTTCGCGCACATACCCTCAACAATTTTAATATAATAACTTCGAAATTTGTTACCTCTCAGCTAGGATGCAATTTAATTTGGATGATTGGGAGATAGCTCTCCACAGGCTCTTAGTTGTCAGTCTCTACTCCGATTTATGGTACATGGTTAATCGCGCAAGCTTCTTCAAGTGCGTGATTCATTCGCGCGCTTCTTGGGAACTCGAGCCTTTCGTCCTTGACGATTTTGTTTACTTTTGGACTTGCGCATGCGATAATATGGAGTTATGTTCGCACGCTGGTTTCTTTTCCTTGCGTATATCGTCAACTAGTTTTTTTTTTTCCTTTTATACAGCTTCGTCCACTTTTCTTATATTCCCAGAACGGTTCCAGTCTCGGCCTTCGGATAGCAGCTATGGAACAACGCCCCGCTCTCCCTCCTTGGTCTACTTGCGCAGGTTAGCGCACGCGTTTACACCCGCGTCCACTTTCCTACACTCGACTTCCAGAGGAAAGGTGGTCTGTTTTCCCACCTCGCCACGCTTTGGGTATTCGCCTTTGGCATCTGCGTGGCTGAGCGCACTCTATTGTTCCGAAGGTTGCGAAGCACCGGCCTCCACTAGCGTTTTTAGCCATGTACCTTAATCTCGAAGTAAAAACGACTAACCGCCTCTCTAGAGCTTTTTATGTCAACTCCACATCCCCTGTATATCCCAACTAAAAAGACAACAAATTCGAAAAAATTATACTAAAATGGTTAATAGTAGCGCATGTAGGATGAACAAGACAAAACAAGTCGAAAGGTGTGCGCAATCCGCACACAAGCGCACAACCGCTACTATTTCCTTTAACTAAATTAAATAAGCTAAACTACAATGATAAATATGAAATGTAACGTCCCCCCCCAACACTTAAACAGAGACGTGTCCCCACGACTCATGCTCAAGCGCAACGGAGAGCGGACTCAAAAAATTTGCAAGTCCTAAACTAGCTAAAAAATTCAAATCCTAAAAAAAACGTGTAAAAATAAAAACGTGTCGGATTACCGCCCGACAAGTGCCTTTGTTTAACGTCGTTGGCTCGACAGTACCTCGTTACTTGCTCAAGTTTACGCACTTGACCACCCCACACTTGCTCCTGCGCGTCCCTGCGCAGCCGCGCGTGCTATGTCTTCCTTAGTCCTGCGCAAAGGAACAGATAGGTGGTCAGCGTGGCCAAAATCATGTGACACATCATAAGTAACGAGGTTAATCAGTGAGGGAGAAGATATATAAGCAGTAGCTCCCAGTTCTCCCTCAGGTGCATCAGGTTGTATCTCTGGCGCAGCAACCTGCGCATCCTCTATCTCTGGTTCCGCCAAATCAACTTCGCGCGTGGCCTCATCCCAAGGTTCTCCTAAGTATTTCTTTACTCTTTGCCCATTAACCTGAAAACGATGCTTGCGCTCGTTCTCTAACTCGATTGTTCCATATGAGAAAACCTTTCTGACTGTGTATGGTCCCGTCCACTTGCTGCGCAGCTTTCCGGGCATCAGCTTTAAGCGCGAGGGGAACAAAAGCACTCGGTCTCCTGGCTCGAAGGTGCGTCTGAGGATGTACTTATCGTGAAATGCTTTCGTGCGCACTTTGTAGTCGCGCAGCCCCTCATATGCATCCAGGCGCAGCTCCTCTAGCTCGCTCAATTCAAATGCGCGCTCCTTACCAGCCTCGTCGAGGTTCAGATTGCAAGTGCGCAAGGCCCAGTATGCCTTGTGTTCCAACTCAACCGGTAGGTGGCACGCTTTTCCATACACCAACTGAAATGGTGAAGTCCCAATCGGTGTCTTGTGCGCAGTCCTATATGCCCAAAGTGCATCATCCAGCCGCTGGCTCCAGTCTTTGCGCGTAAGTCTCACAGTTTTCTCCAGAATGCGCTTAATCTCTCTGTTGGAAACCTCGGCCTGGCCATTCCTTTGAGGGTGGTATGCAGTGGACGTCTTGTGGCACACTCCATAATGCTTTAGTACCTGCGCCACTATTCTGTTGCAGAAGTGCGTCCCCTGGTCGCTGATTATTGCCTTAGGCACTCCGTACCTGCAGAAAATGTTAATCCTTTAAAACTCAACAACCGTTTTACCATCATCCTTGCGCGTGGCTTTAGCTTCGACCCACTTCGAGACATAATCCACCGCAACTAGTATGTACTCGTATCCAAAAGATGGTGGAAACGGCCCCATGAAGTCAATCCCCACAAGTCGAACACTTCGTCTACCAATATTGGCATCTGTGGCATCTCGTTGCGCGCTGATATATTTCCTATGCGCTGACACCTGTCACAAGCCCTGCAGTGGTTATATGAGTCACGAAATAAGTGCGGCCAATAAAACCAGCAATCTAGGATTTTCCTGCTCGTGCGCTTTGGACCAAAGTGTCCTCCGCACGCGTGCGCATGACAAAACCTCAAAACAGAGCTCATCTCATGATCAGGCACACATCACCTCAAGATCTGATCAGGGCCTATTCTAAGCATGTACGGATCATCCCAAACGTAATATTTAGACTCATGTTTCAACCTCATGCATTGAGCTTTAGTGAACTGAGGGGGAAACGCACCTGTGACCAGGTAATTTGCAATATGCGCATACCATGGTGCGCGAATGAACAGTAGTGAAAGCAGAATTGCACTATACGTGCGCAGGCTGTAGATATTAAGTACTATAACTATGAAAAGTATCGGTAAAGACAATCCTCTATGAATGTATCCCTTATCATCGACTCTAAACATTTATAGTGCAGTTCTACTTAAGTTAGCGTCCGATCAAGGCTTCCTAACGTGCGCGCATGTTCCGATCAAAGTCCATGAGCTATTAATTCTTGAAACTAGTCTAAGCAACTACGAATCCTATCACAGTAGTAACCGATTATCCTAGTGTGTTACTCCTAGTTGTCACCGTCAAGTTATCAACCAGTTTAACATACAATATCGAGCAGTTAGAATAAGATTGCGGTTCAAGGCTTCTCTTATTCGCACAACTAATTATCATCCATGTGCATGGAATTAATATAAGTAGACGAACTAAGCATTAAACACAAGTCTCAAAGGAAATACTTCATAGAATCATGCCCAACCGATACAAGGTGTTTAGCTAGACATGCTAGAAGCAAACATCATAGAAATAATAAGTAAAACTAAGCAGCTAAGGAAAAGTAGCAAGCCGGCGCAATCGCAGGTTGCTGTTTTCGGCTGGCGCAGGTGGTTCGCGCAGAATCTTGAGCTCGTGTGTCTCTGCTGCTATATGTCTCTTCCTCTATATATATCCTGTTCTAACCCTAGCTTCCCTCCTCTTTATATACTGGTCTTGAAGCCCAAGGAATGCTTAGATTTGGCCCGTGAGAATCTTAGCTACTTCCCAAATCTAGGAGATTTTGTAGGGATAATGATGATCAAAATTTAGAAACGCTGCTATCCTGTGCATGGCTCGCTGCGAAACGTTGATTGCGCTACTCGCTTTGCGCAGTTGGTTTGCGCACTGCAGTCTGAATCAGCTATCTCCTATCTCCTTTTGCGCTGCTAGCTCCGCAGGTCGTGCATTGCGCTCTTTAAAAGCGCCTGTTAGCGCGCATCTGACTTATGCTCCTGTTTCATCCTAAAATACAAAAATACCGAAAATCAGTAATCTTGTATACAAAATAATGCAAACAAGCACAGTGTTAAGATCTAAAAAGCGCATATAACTAGGCTCTATCAATCCAAGAGTTCTTATAGAAGGGGGCTGCAGCAATGGGAATTGATCAATCCATCCAAGACAGAATCCAAGCACAAAGATAGAGCAATATACCGAGAGATAAATTCAGAGTGCTAGAGCGGAGGATCGGATCACCACCGTGAGCAGAGCTGAGTGGTTAAGTGCAGAGGCTAATCGAAGACTTGTAGAATCTGCTCAGAGCTTGATCAAAGAAGGCCAATTCAGAGCAGGACTTGCTTGTTGGCTGATCAAAGAAGACAGCAGGAGAGTTGTCGAGTGGAGGAACTCGGACAATCTGCAGAAGGTCTGTTCTCGCTAGTGACAGGTGGTCACTGAGTGAGGGGGAGCATCCTAGTGTGAGGAGCACTCACGACAGAGTTCAAGCAGCTCAGCGGAAGGCTTTGGAGCGAAGTGGACAGAACCTGTACAAGCTAGGTGCACAAGGTGTGCTATAGCAAACCTACTGAGACATTGTGGTAATTAGAATAGGCTGAGTCTGTGTGATCAGAGGAGTAGCTATTCTAAATTATCTCGAGTGTGTAAGTGAGTGAGAGACACAAATCAGAGGGTGTTCTGATTGTGTGCAAAGTGCTAGTTGAGGTCGGGTAGCATATATTGTCAAGGAGTCAAGTTTGTGTTGTACGAAGTACCTTGGAAACTAGTGGATTGAGGACTGGATTATAGTCCTCCCCAGACGTAGGCATTTGGCTGAACTGGGTGAACAAATCACTGTTTATTGTTTTTACCTTGCTGCTCAAGATCCGACTGTACAAGAGGTTGCTACAGCAACTGCTTGTGCACAATCAGTACCTCAGAGGCACTGCAAATTTCAATTGGTATCTGAGTGGGAACTCGACATACAAAGTAAAGATCCTGAGCGCCTAGCAGAGAAGAGCAAGAAACATAAAGGAAGGACAAAGTACAAGTCGGCCACCTTTGTTGGAAGAAAGCAACCATGGGTATTGGAAGGCTAGAATGAAAGCCTTTCTCAAAGCTTTTGATGAGAAGACTTGGAGAGCTGTTGTGATAGAATGGACCCCTCCGTTGACCGTTGATCAGAGGGGAGTCACTAGGAAAAAAACCCGAGGGGGAATGAACTGACGAAGAGGATGCTAAAGCAACTGGTAACTCAAAAGCTCTTAATGTTATTTTTCCTACTGTAGATGTTAACAATTTCAGGTTGCTTTCCAACTGCGACATTGCAAAACAAGCCTGAAAAATTCTTCAGACAGCTCATGAAGGAACCGATAAAGTAAAGACATCAAGGATGCAGATTATCACTTCTCAGTTTGAGAACCTGAAAATGCAAGAAGAAGAATCCATCACTGAGTTCAACGCCAAGTTTTGTGATCTATCGAACGAAGCTCATGCCCTCGGAGAACCAATTCCCGAAGAGAAGCTGATAAGGAAAGTTCTCAGATCTCTGCCCATCAGATTTGACATGAAGGTGACAGCCATTGAAGAAGTGCAAAATGTCAGACATATGAGGCTGGAGGAACTATTTGGATCCCTCAAACAGTTTGGGATGAAGCTGACCAAGGATGATATATCAGTCAAAAGCAAGAGTGTTGGTCTGAAAGCTGAAACAGAAAAGAAGAAACTTTCAACTGATGATCAACTAGGACTGCTGACAAAGAACTTTGGGAGGTTCTTGAAAAACATGGAAGCAAGATTTGGGCAGAACTCAAATCCTCGAAGACAAGCCAAAAAGGGTGGTGAAAAACAGAAAGAGGAGAAGGAGCAAGTTCAGGATGAGGATGAGAAGAAAGAGAAAAAGAAGAGGCCACGGTGCTGGAGTTGTGGAGATTATGGTCATTTAAAGGTGAACTGTCCAGATAGACAAAAAGGAAGACAAAATCCTTCTCGGTCAATAATGACGATGATACTGACAAAAGCGAAGACGAATGCAACATTGTCAGATCCAGAACAATCAGAAAATTGGTTAGTCACAATGAAAAAGGAGTACACGGAAAGATGATCAAGAAGTTGCTACAACAACCCCTGTACCACCATTAGAAACCTGGAATAAACAGCTACTGTACCTGGATCACAGAGACAAGAAAGAGTTAGGCACTATGCTCTTGTCAACCCCTCAAGGTCATCAAGCAAAGAAAGCTGGTATTTTGACAGTGGTTTCTCTTGGCATATGACTGGAGAGAGATCTTATCTGAAAAACATAACACCCTGCTCACAACAACTGGTAAAGTCGGAAACTATTTGAAGGGGAGAGTTCTGGGAAAAGGAACTCTGGTAGTTAAAAGGCTACCTAAGTTAACAAATGTAATGCTAGTAGATGGATTGAAAGCAAATCTCATAAGCATCAGCCAGCTCTGTGACGGTACACTTCAGGTAAAATTCACTCAAAACTCTTGTCAGGTTTTTAACAAGACTGGAGTGTGCATAATGCAGAGAATCAAATCAAAGAACAACTGCTATCTTCTCAAGGTTGGTACAGAAACTCCTTCGCCAACATGCATGTTAATCAACACAGAAGAAATGAATCTCTGGCACAGAAGAATGGGCCACATCAACTTAAGAACTCTGAAGAAGATTGCAGCTGAGTCAGAGGAGTTCCTTTGATCAAAGGCGAGCTGAACACTATTTGTGGGGAATGCCAGATTGGAAAATAGAAAAAGGCTTCTCACCCCTAAATTGGCAACATCAACACAATCAGACCTCTACAACTGTTACACATAGACTTGATGGGACCAATGGAAGTGGAAAGCTGTGGAAGAAAGAGGTATGCATTTGTGTGCATTAACGATTATACTAGATATACATGGGTTGATTTCATCGGGAAAAATCAGACACTGTGAGGGTGCTAGTTACCCTGGTATCTCGGTTAGAGCAAGAAAAGAACCTCAGAATCACCACCATTGGAAGCGATCATGGAAAGGAATTTGAGAATGAAGTCGTGGACAGTTTCTGCAGCAATCATGGAATCACTCATCAGTATTCTTCTCCAATTAGTCCTCAACAGAATGGTGTGGTGGAGAGGAAGAATCAAACAATATAAGAAATGGCCCGTGTCATGATCCATGCAAAGAAGGTTGAGGTTCTGGGCTAAAGCAATGAACATTGCCTGCTATATCATCAACAGAGTCTCCATACGAAAGGGAACAAACCAGACATGCTATGAGCTTTGAAATCAGAAGAAGCCCACAGTCAAATATTTTCACATATTTGGGAGTGACTTCTACATTCTGAGGGACCGAGATTACAGAAAGAAGCTGGATCCGAAAAGTAACGCTGGAATATTTCTGGGCTACTCAGTCAACAGCCGGGAATATCGTTTCTACAACAAGCGAACAAAAACGGTAATGGAATCCATTAATGTAGTCATCAATGATATTGAAGAGGAGGCATCCACCAGCTACCAAGATGAAGACTCAGTTACAGAGGTTGGTCCTTTGAAGCAGAACAAGAGTGAACAAGAAGTTGCTCAAGAGGATGCTGTAGTAGATGCTGAAGTAGAACCTGTGGATCAACACATTGGTAACACTGTCGCAGAACAAAGTAGTGAGGCCCCTCAGACATCATCAAGGCAACCACCTAAGAAGATTCAGAGGAACCATCCGCTGACAAATGTGATTGGAGATCCCACAGAAGGAAGATGGACCTGAAGTTCATCACACTTCAGCACCTGCGAGTCTTTCTGCAATTCCTGTTTCTTGTTCTGTGCAGAACTGACGTTGGCGTTTTAGGCAAGCAAAATGAAATGCTATTCTAGTCACGCAAATATCAAACAATATTTATAACCGAGTGACCTCGGGTCGAACCCAAGGGAAAAGCTTAGACTAATTGACAACTAATCAATGCTACTATTGTAAGTCTACGGTTTTTGGGGGGGCTTTTGTCCTCCTATAGAGGTATCTCTAGCAAGCACTAAAGATAAATGATATTTTTGGGTTTTGCTTAATGAATAAAAAGGGTGACTAGGGATTCAACTTCCCCCCTAAGATATGAGGAAATGAAATAACTCACTAATACATGCATGAACTACATTTGGTTGATAAAAGCAAGGCTAATGCATCGTCCACTCTAGGTTCAACTCTCGCTCCTTCCCTAGAATGGAGAGGATACACAAATGACATGGTTCTCAAACTCTCGCTCTATTGAACCGTGTAGAACTTGAGTCCCATAACCGCACCCTCTCGGTCTATTGGCCGGTTACTCAAATCCGCTTAAAACTTAGCCTAATGTCAAGAGTGCATGTCGCTCTCACGCACAAACACTCCATCTATGATCATACAATAGCTATGAGACATCCTAAGTTCAACTCTCGCTCCTTCCTTAGGGGTTTTAACCAAGCATACTCACTTAAGCATTTCGTCAAACACTTGGTGTGCATACAATGAATACATAGCTAGGGCACAATATAATCAAACCAAACTTCATTCAATGCAATAAATTAGAGTTCTACATCATATCCAATCCTAGGGGATCCATTTAATCCCCAACCACAAGTACAACTACTCACTCATAATGAGTGTGCACAAATACATGAAATCTAAATGAGACATGAATGTAAATACAAACCTAAAGGGTTTAAGAGAGGTTGATGTAGAATCTTCAATCCAAGCTTGGGTCTTCACCCAAGCTTGGTCTTCTCCGAGCTCCAGTCGCCTAGGGTTGAGAAAATGTGGAAGCTCCTTTCTAGGGTTGAGAGAAAAAGCAAGCCCCCTTCTTAACTTGCATCTCATTCTATTTATACCTTTTCCAACATTTACACTCACTGCCCGAATCAAGTGATTCGGACAAGGCTTAGTAAGTTGATTCGGACAGGGTGTCCGAATCACTTCTGCTGCGTTAGCAACTCGCTCGTTTGACACTTTAAACCTTTGATTTACGTCTTGACGTAAACTAGGAAGTTGTAGCTCTTTGAATTACCTTTCCAACAAGCTATAGAACGTCTCAATCGAATAAGAATCGCGCTCTCGGCAAGCCTTCGAAGATAAACAGGTCAGTCTGCCCAGATTTGATCTACAGGCGAATTCTCCCCGAATCAACTTTGATTCGGGCAAGCCTTGAGTTGATTCGTGAAAATCATCTGTTCAGTGCTGTATTGAAGTATCATGCTTGCCCGAATCACCTTTCTTTGGCCGAATCAATAGTGATTCGGCCTATCCTGAATTCCTCTTTGGGAGACCCAAATCTGCAGCGCTGGAATCTCGTCTGTTTTTACCCCTTAAACCTTCGAATTATGTCTTGATGTAAACTATGAATTTGTAGCCTTTTGAGTTAGCTTTCCAACAAGACATGACACGCCTTAATCGGATAAGAAACGTGTGCTCGGTGAGCCTTCGAAGCTGAATAGGTCAATCATGGACGAATCAAACTAGCCTTTTGCTTGATTTTGCTCTCTTTTGCTCTCGATCGACTAGAATTCATCCAGATTTTCTTCACACCACTTCATATCATGTAATATACATTTTAAACCTAAAATGGGCAAAGAAAACATCAAGTGACTTTATAAAATAGGGAAACAAACAAGAAGTAAGGGGAAAATATGGACAAATATAAGGTTATTTGTCCGCTCATCAAAACACCCCACACTTAAGTCTTGTTCGTCCCGAACAAATATGTGCATAATTCAAGCGGAGAGTAAGATGCTAGATCATATATGGCAATATCAAAGCACGTAGCAAATCTGACGCACATGAAACACATCAACCTCCTACTCATGTAACCTAACTAAAGAAAACTTACACAAAGAAAATGAATCTACTCCTAACTCACTGTCGTAGGAATCACGAATGCATTTAGCGTATGCATCAAGCCTTTAAACCTCTAGGTTACCCTAGCGGACGAGTTGAAGTCTCGTGAGAGTTTTCAGAAAAGGAATACTTACAAATCCCACTTGCAATCATCCATGAGAGTTCAAAATCCAAATATAGCTAGCTAAGCAAGTAGTTCACTATCACCTCAAATAATAATAGAGTTGTGCAAATCATTCACTTCACGCAAACTCTAAGAATCATTCACTTCAATGTGACAATAAATACTCATAGAATCGATATCAACCTAGCATTCGTCAAATTCAAATTTCCGCTCAATTTCCTATGCAAGTAGTATGAAGAAAAGCATCGCTAGCACAAAAATTTTGTCAAATTAATCACATATGCTTGCTAAGGGCAAGTCCATAAGCTCAAGACAATAAACTCGTTCTCACGTTTTAGACTATAAGTGATAAACCGTAAGAGAAGAGGAGTTTTGACAATGAAAAATTTCGAATTTACTCGTACAAATCTGGATGCTTAAGTAATAAATTACGAGGGTCATACCTTAGACGCTCCCTAAAAACCCAATGCAAAAACTTTGCTCACACATATGCGAAAGAACTTGCGGAAAAGGCACAAAGTCAAGAATTAAGTGTGCTTATTATTCTTTTGCGTTTATACAAATGCTTTCAAGGGGGAACTTACCTTCCTAACCCTCGACATTTGTAAAACTTTTCCTTGACCCAAAAAACAAGCAAATAATATTTTTGTGTTTATACAAATGCTTTCAAGGGGGAACTTATCTTCCTAACCCTCGGCATTTGTAAAACCTTAAAAATATAATTTTTTTCTTTCTTGTGCCTCTCCTGTTTTTTTTTCTCAAACATTTTAAAACACCCCACACTTAAGACTTGACAATGTGCCTAAATGTTGTTTGATGGGGCATGAAGTGTGAGCAAAGCAAATGCAAAGGCTAAATAGGGACGCTAAAATCACCTAAAAGCAACCAAGAGCAAGCACAAGGTTTTTGTATGAAAACATTTTTTATTTTGTGCTCGCTAAACTCAACTTCATTTTTCATGCATGGAAAGAGCTTAAAAAAAAAAAATCGAACTAAGCTAGCCGAACATCGAATCATGTGAATAAAATCATCACAAAGAGGATCAATCGACTAAAAGATGCGATTCATGAATTTAAGGCACAACTCAATCCAAAATTTTTTTTGATACTACTTAATTGCTTAGCAAACATTACTTCGTGTGATCAATACTTAAAGCTTGGATGAGAGCAATTATGTGAGTGTAATGTGCTCAAAGTGAGTGTGTAGCATAGAATCATGTTGTGAAGCAAATAAAAGCGCAAGCGCAAAATACCCCACACTTAAAAAAAAATTTGCTTAGTCCCTAAGCAATAGAAAGTGAAAGAATTAAAGAGGGTGTCAAAGGAACTTGTCTCGTGTGGAGGAAGGCATGGCGTAACACAAATTTCACAACGATTCTATACCATCAACAAGTAGAAAATAAAAGCACAAATACTCACTAGCCTAGTTTAACGTCTTGGCTAAGACGTAGCCGATTCCCTTTTTCATAAGAAACACACTTGAGAAGTCCTGTGCGAGGATCCCTTCTCAAGTGGCATGCATCTATAGCGTGGGAATTCAACCGGTCTCTTGTCTTCCTCTTGCGGAAGAGCGGCATTTCCTTCCCTCCTCGATTTTGGTTGATCCATAATTTCGGGTTGTTCGGCTCGTGTAGGAGAAGGAGTATCCAATTGAGGAGTGTGAAGTTCGTGTGAAGCGGAGGGATGAGAAGGATGGCTTGTAGTTGAGGTAGAAGCTTGTTCTTGTGCTCTCTTGCTCTTTGCTCTAGTTTGCATTCAAACACCTATGAAGCAATCAAAGAGAGCTTTTATAAGTGTGAACTTAAATAGAGACAAACAAGAATAGCACGCACGCAAGCAATTGCGACAACTAAATAAAAGAAAAATAGAAAGTGAAGTAAACTAACTAAAAGTAATACTAATTAGCAATCTAGTCTAATGGCTAATCCCCGGCAACGGCGCCATTTTGACGTTGGCGTTTTAGGCAAGCAAAATGAAATGCTATTCTAGTCACGCAAATATCAAACAATATTTATAACCGAGTGACCTCGGGTCGAACCCAAGGGAAAAGCTTAGACTAATTGACAACTAATCAATGCTACTATTGTAAGTCTACGGTTTTTGGGGGGGCTTTTGTCCTCCTATAGAGGTATCTCTAGCAAGCACTAAAGATAAATGATATTTTTGGGTTTTGCTTAATGAATAAAAAGGGTGACTAGGGATTCAACTTCCCCCCTAAGATATGAGGAAATGAAATAACTCACTAATACATGCATGAACTACATTTGGTTGATAAAAGCAAGGCTAATGCATCGTCCACTCTAGGTTCAACTCTCGCTCCTTCCCTAGAATGGAGAGGATACACAAATGACATGGTTCTCAAACTCTCGCTCTATTGAACCGTGTAGAACTTGAGTCCCATAACCGCACCCTCTCGGTCTATTGGCCGGTTACTCAAATCCGCTTAAAACTTAGCCTAATGTCAAGAGTGCATGTCGCTCTCACGCACAAACACTCCATCTATGATCATACAATAGCTATGAGACATCCTAAGTTCAACTCTCGCTCCTTCCTTAGGGGTTTTAACCAAGCATACTCACTTAAGCATTTCGTCAAACACTTGGTGTGCATACAATGAATACATAGCTAGGGCACAATATAATCAAACCAAACTTCATTCAATGCAATAAATTAGAGTTCTACATCATATCCAATCCTAGGGGATCCATTTAATCCCCAACCACAAGTACAACTACTCACTCATAATGAGTGTGCACAAATACATGAAATCTAAATGAGACATGAATGTAAATACAAACCTAAAGGGTTTAAGAGAGGTTGATGTAGAATCTTCAATCCAAGCTTGGGTCTTCACCCAAGCTTGGTCTTCTCCGAGCTCCAGTCGCCTAGGGTTGAGAAAATGTGGAAGCTCCTTTCTAGGGTTGAGAGAAAAAGCAAGCCCCCTTCTTAACTTGCATCTCATTCTATTTATACCTTTTCCAACATTTACACTCACTGCCCGAATCAAGTGATTCGGACAAGGCTTAGTAAGTTGATTCGGACAGGGTGTCCGAATCACTTCTGCTGCGTTAGCAACTCGCTCGTTTGACACTTTAAACCTTTGATTTACGTCTTGACGTAAACTAGGAAGTTGTAGCTCTTTGAATTACCTTTCCAACAAGCTATAGAACGTCTCAATCGAATAAGAATCGCGCTCTCGGCAAGCCTTCGAAGATAAACAGGTCAGTCTGCCCAGATTTGATCTACAGGCGAATTCTCCCCGAATCAACTTTGATTCGGGCAAGCCTTGAGTTGATTCGTGCGAATCATCTGTTCAATGCTGTATTGAAGTATCATGCTTGCCCGAATCACCTTTCTTTGGCCGAATCAATAGTGATTCGGCCTATCCTGAATTCCTCTTTGGGAGACCCAAATCTGCAGCGCTGGAATCTCGTCTGTTTTGACCCCTTAAACCTTCGAATTATGTCTTGATGTAAACTATGAATTTGTAGCCTTTTGAGTTAGCTTTCCAACAAGACATGACACGCCTTAATCGGATAAGAAACGTGTGCTCGGCGAGCCTTCGAAGCTGAATAGGTCAATCATGGACGAATCAAACTAGCCTTTTGCTTGATTTTGCTCTCTTTTGCTCTCGATCGACTAGAATTCATCCAGATTTTCTTCACACCACTTCATATCATGTAATATACATTTTTAACCTAAAATGGGCAAAGAAAACATCAAGTGACTTTATAAAATAGGGAAACAAACAAGAAGTAAGGGGAAAATATGGACAAATATAAGGTTATTTGTCCGCTCATCAAGAACCAAAGAACTTCAAGGAGGCTATGAGCGACGAATATTGGATATTGGTAATGCAAGAGGAATTAGCTGAATTCGAAAGACATGATGTATGGGATATGGTTGCCAAACCAGAAGGAGTAAACATTATAGGAACTAAGTGGATCTTCAAGAACAAGACTGATGAGAAAGGAAATATCACAAGGAATAGGCCAGACTAGTTGCATAGGGGTATACTCAGATTGAAGGCTTGGACTTTGACGAAACATTTGCACCAGTAGCCCGATTGGAAGCCATCAAACTTCTCCTGGCCCTATCCCGCTGCCACAGATTCACACTCTACCATATGGATGTCAAGAGTGCCTTCTTGAATGGTGATCTTTCAAAGGAGGTATATATGGCATAGCCCAAAGGATTTGAAGATCCTCACCATCCGGAGCATGTGTACAAGCTTAAGAAGGCCCTGTATGGGTTGAAGCAAGCTCCTAGAGCTTGGTATGATTGATTGACAGTCTTTCTGGAGAAGCACTTTTATGAAAGAGGGGAAGCTGACAAGAGTCTCTTCATAAGAAGAACCAGGCCAGATATGATTGATAGAGCCTATTTATACGCACTATTTAGATCATAACCCTGTGCTTGTTTGCGATATTTTGTGTACAAGATTACTGGTTTCCAGTGTTTTTGTATTTCAGGGTAAAACGAGGGCCTAAGTCGGATACGAGCTAACGGCCAGCGTTTAAGACGCGCATCACACAGCCTGCGGAGCTAGCGGCGCAAACAGAAGAATTGGCAGGGTCGGCAACATTGCGCTAACCAATTGCGCTAAGCAGATGCCGTGCAGATGATGGTGTTTCCAAATCCTGACATGACCAGATTAGGAAGTTGCCAAGGATGAGCCTCTGAGCAGTATATAAAGAAGAGGAAGGCTAGGGTTTGGGCATTCATATACAACCATTCATCATCATCAGATTAGAGGAGAGAGCGGCAGAACTGGAAAACACACGAGCTTGTTAAGAGGACCTGCGCCAGCCGACTGCGCCAGCCGAGACTGCAATCTGCACGCACTGTTTGCTAATGTTTTCTTGGACACTCTAGTTATTATTTACTGTTTCTATGATGTTTACCACTAGCATGTCTAGCTAAACGCTTAGTATCGGTTGGGCATGAATCTATGAGTATTTCCTTTGAGACTTGCGCTTAATGCATAGCTTGTTTGCTTGTATTAATTCTGTGCACATTGCTGGCAGCTTGTTACATGAGTAGGGGAAGCCTTGAACCGCAAGCTTACTCTTGTTACTTGTTGTTGTTTGTTAAACTAGTTGACTAGCCTGACGGTGCCAACTAGGAGTAACGCGCTAGGATAGGCAATTACTACCTTGATCGTATTCGTAGTTGTTTAGTCTAGTTAAATAATTAATAGCTCATGAACTTTGATCGGAACATGCGCACATGTTAGGAAGCCTTGATCGGACACTAACATTAGCAAACCGAACTATAGACATTTAGAGTCGATGATAAGGAATACACTCATAGAGGATTGTCTGCGCCGATACTTCTCATAGTCATAGTACTTAATCTCTACTGCCTGCGCACGTCTAGTGCAATTCCTGCGTTTACGACTGTTTACTCGCGCATAGCGCAACCCCAATCACTCACACCCCCAGCTTTCGTAAGTGTAGGTCACTGGTTAAAACTGAACTGCTTGCTCCCTGTGGATTCGACCCTGACTTAACCGCTGTACTAAGTGGAAGAGGAAGGATTATATTTGACGCGTACAACGATGCGCCACAAGACGTCCACTGCTTATCATCCTCAAACAAATGGACAGGCCGAGGTTTCCAACCGAGAGATCAAGCGCATCCTGGAGAAGACTGTGAGACCATCGCTCAAAGATTGGAGCCAGCGCCTGGACGACGCGCTGTGGGCTTACCGCACTGCGCATAAGACGCCGATTGGGACTTCACCGTTTCGGTTGGTCTATGGAAAAGCATGCCACCTGCCAGTGGAGTTAGAGCACAAAGCATACTGGGCCTTACGCATTTGCAACCTGAACCTAGACGAGGCCGGAAAGGAGCGCGCATTTGAGCTCAGCGAATTAGAAGAGCTGCGCCTGGATGCCTATGAGGGACTGCGCGATTACAAGGAGCGGACAAAGGCGTTTCATGACAAGCATATCCTCAGACGCACTTTTGAGCCAGGAGACCAGGTGTTATTATTCTCATCACGCCTGAAGTTCATGCCTGGAAAGCTGCGCAGCAAATGGACTGGACCGTACACAGTCACCAAGGTTTTCCCCTATGGAATAATCGAGTTAGAAAACGAGCACCGGCATCGTTTTCAGGTCAATGGGCAGAGAGTCAAACGGTATCTAGGAGAACCTTGGGACGACACAGTGCGCGACATTGACTTGGCAGAACCTGAGATCGCAGATGCGCAGCTTGCTGCGCCAGAGTCATCACCAGACGCGCCAGAGGGAGAACAGGGGACTATTGCTCATATTTCTTCTCCCTCTTTACCTACCCTCTTTACTTATGATTTATCACATACTATTAACCATGCTGACCACCCGCCCGACCCTTTGCGCAGGACCAAGACGAACACAACACATGCACAAGCACGGGATCACTCAGGAGCAAGAGTGGGGGAGGTCGCTGGCACACATTTGGGCACGTAACGAGGTACAGTCGAGCCAACGACGTTAAACAAAGGCACTTGTCGGGAGGTAACCCGACTCGTTTTACTTTTACATGTCTTTCTTTAGTTTTTATAGTGTCTTTTAGCTAGTTTAGGACTTGTCGTTTTTTTTTAGTCTAGCAGCAGTGCGCAGGACAGCTGTGCCAGTCAGGGGGGTATATAAGGGCAGGACTTAGAAAATTTCAGCACTTTTTCACACTCGACCGTTGCAAGCAGCTCCCGCCTTCACACCTCCGCCCGCTGTCCGGCGCCCAACCCAGCTTCAGTTTAGAGAGATTTGAGGAGCACACGGCCGCACTCCCCCCAGGTAACCTTTCCCCCAGATTTGAGCAAATTTCAGTAGGGTTTGTGCGGTGGAGGAGTGTTCTAAGGTTTTGAAATCGCACCAGGTTAGAGTGCGCTGATTGGAGTGGTGTTTAGTGGGTTTTGTAGGCGGGCAGTAGGCGCCCCTTTGGTGAGAATTTCAGTGCATTCGGAGGAGTTTGGATTTTGGGAGTGTTTGAGGAGTGTTGACCAGAGTTGACCAGAGAAATGCAGCCTGCCGAGGACCAAACTACCCCAGCTCGCTTCGCCAGCATGTACGCGGCCTTCCTGAGGCTCGAGATGTACGGGACTCCGTGCATCAGCAGGGAGTTCCTGCGGGAGGTCGGTTTGGAGGACTTCATTTTGGAGAGGCTCGCGTTAGCAGGCTGGGAGGCGCTGTTGGAACTCAACAGCGCATCAGACAAGGAGGACACTTGCGAGTTCCTGGCGTCATTAGAGCCAGGAGAGATGGAGATCAGGTACCGACATAGGGGCGTCTGGTACATTGCCTCAGCCAAGAGGCTGAAGCGCACATTGAGGTGCGCTAAGGTGCGAGAAGCTGACATGGACGCGCACACCAACCAGGAAGCCTGGCGCGAGATGGCAACTGGGCCAGTGTTTTCCGCGGGGCGCAGCAGGGGACGAGAGCTGCTTGACCCGTGGATGTTCTACTTGTGGCGCCTGGTCGCCTATGCCATCATTCGGCGCTTTAATGGTGCGCCGAAGATCAGTTTGCTGGATATGGAGATCTTAAAGGGGTTTTATTATGGGAAGAGGGTGCTCTTTGTTCTGAACATGGTGCACCACTGGAGCCGAGTCAGCACCAAGGGGCCGCTGACTTGCGGAGGAATTATTACGCACCTGCTGCGGGCGTTACATGGAGAGCCCGAGGTGCCAGAGCACACAATGGTGCCGGCTGTCCCTCTGGACCGTGCCCACATGCTGCAGATCAGGGCGGTAGCCGTGAAGAAAGATGGCACATTGGAGTGGTGCTACCGCCTGCAGCCGGCCAGAGTGGCGCGGCCACGAGCAGAGAGCAGTGCGCAAGCAGCAGAGGCCGCGCAGGAGATGGAGGAGGATGAAGTCCCAGAGGAGGTTGTGCCTCCAGTCAGGCGCGCGAGGACCCTCGCACAGAATGGAGCGCACCGGAGGGCTCGCGCACCACAGGAGGAGCCAGTTACCATTTCCATCGAGGATTCTCCCCCGCGTGCCCAAGGGAAGCGCCCGCGAACTGAGGCTGAGGCGGCGCCTGAGGAAGCAACAGCAGAGCAGCGCATGATGTTCAACGTCATGCGCGTGCTTGAGTATTTAGCGCCAGAGGGGGCGGACTTAAGCATGAGCCCACCATCAGGGTGGAGATTTGGAGACGCGATTCCCCCTCTCCTCAGCCTACACCGGCCACCTCCAGGTTCTCCTAGTGGGCCGCACCAGCCAGCCAGCCCTCTTACTCAGGCCCCAGTGCATCCAGCAGACCCCTCTCCCATCCCAGCACCAGCACCAGCACCAGCAATAGAGTCAGCCCCAGCACCAGCACCAGCACCAGCAGCCCCAGAACCAGAACCCACCCCCGAACCAGCACAAGTACCTGCACCTTCCCCTGCCCAGCCGTCCATTCCAAGGTCCCCTATAGCCGAACCCATCATTAGCACCAGCTCCGACTCGCTATGGGACCCCGTTTCAGAGGATGACGTCGTGGAGCAGCCTGCCGCCCTTTCAGTTGTACCGCCTTCCTCCAGCTCCGAATATATGACGGATTCTTCAGAGGAGGAGGCGCATAGTTCAGCGGCTGCGTCCAGCTCAGATGACCTCTAGAGCTGCGGGGGGGGGGGGGGGAGCGCATTATTTCTTTCGGGTGGTGTCTATTTTTTTTTTTTTTTTATATGCTGAACTTTATTTGATATTCTGTTGCTATATTCGTGTGCTGAACTCCTGTGCTACATTTTGTGTCCCTATGCTATATTCGCGCTGCTTTGACTATATGTTCTTAGTTTTTTATTTTGCTTGCATGCATATGCGCGCTCTCCGTGCGCTTGAGCTTGAGTCGTGGGGACACGTCTCTGTTTAAGTGTGGGGGGGGGGAGCGTTTCATTTACATTTCACGTTTTTTTTTAGCTTTTTAGTGTAGCTTAGTTTAATTGAAGGAAACAGTAGCAGTAGTGCGCTTGAGTGCGGGCTGCGCGCACTGTTCAGCTTGTTTGCGTGCGCTGCTTTCAACTGTTTTAGTATATTTTTTTCGTTCTTTCTGCTCCTGTTAGTTGGAATATACAGGGGATGTGGAGTTGACAGAAACGCTCTAGAGTGGCGGTTAGTCGTTCGCGCTTCAGAGGAGAGGTATATGGTTGAGAGCGCTAGTGGAGGCCTGTGCTTCGCGACCTTCGGAACGAGAGAGCGCGCTCAGTCACGCAGATGCCGAAGGCAAGTACCCAAAAGCGTGGCGAGGTGGGAAAACAGACCACCTTCCCTCTGGAAGTCGAGCTAAGGGAGGCGGGCGCGGGTGTAAACGCGTGCGCCGACCTGCGCAGACAGACCACGGAGGGAGAGCAGGGCGGTGTTCCATAGCTGTTATCCGGAGGCCGAGACTGGAACCGATCTGGGAAAGATAGGAATCATAGACAAAGCTGTACACAAGAAAAATACCAGCAGATGATATGCGCTACAAAAGAATCAGCATGCGCACAAATAAGTACCAGTATGCGCAATATCCACAAAGATAATCATCAAAAGGCTTGAGTTCCCAGGCAGTGCGCGGAAGAATCACGCACGGGAAGAAGCTGCGCTGTTAACCATATACCCATCCTCGGAGTGAGAGCTGACATCCCGGCGCCTATAAAGAGCTATCTCCCAGCCATCCGAAAAGATTTTCATCCCAGCTGAGAGGTAATGAATTGCGAAATCATTATATTAGAACTGTTGAGACCAGTTGTGCGCAGGTGGTAGAGCACCGCAAGGTGATCAGAAGTGCAGATCGCGCCAGAGTGCAAGACTGTGCGCTAGACTCCAGAGAGGTGGTAGTATCCGTGCTTGAGTGCTTGTTCGAGGACGAACAAGGGGCAAGTGTGTGGGATTTGATAAAGCCTATTTATACGCACTATTTAGATCATAACCCTGTGCTTGTTTGCGATATTTTGTGTACAAGATTACTGGTTTCCAGTGTTTTTGTATTTCAGGGCAAAACGAGGGCCTAAGTCGGATACGAGCTAACAGCCAGCGTTTAAGACGCGCATCACACAGCCTGCGGAGCTAGTGGCGCAAACAGAAGAATTGGCAGAGTCGGCAACATTGCGCTAACCAATTGCGCTAAGCAGATGCCGTGCGCCATGCGCAGATGATGGTGTTTCCAAATCCTGACATGACCAGATTAGGAAGTTGCCAAGGACGAGCCTCTGAGCAGTATATAAAGAAGAGGAAGGCTAGGGTTTGGGCATTCATATACAACCATTCATCATCATCAGATCAGAGGAGAGAGCGGCAGAACTGGAAAACACACGAGCTTGTTAAGAGGACCTGCGCCAGCCGACTGCGCCAGCCGAGACTGCAATCTGCACGCACTGTTTGCTATTGTTTTCTTGGACACTCTAGTTATTATTTACTGTTTCTATGATGTTTACCACTAGCATGTCTAGCTAAACGCTTAGTATCGGTTGGGCATGAATCTATGAGTATTTCCTTTGAGACTTGCGCTTAATGCATAGCTTGTTTGCTTGTATTAATTCTGTGCACATTGCTGGCAGCTTGTTACATGAGTAGGGGAAGCCTTGAACCGCAAGCTTACACTTGTTACTTGTTGTTGTTTGTTAAACTAGTTGAATAGCCTGACGGTGCCAACTAGGAGTAACGCGCTAGGATAGGCAATTACTACCTTGATCGGATTCGTAGTTGTTTAGTCAAGTTAAAGAATTAATAGCTCATGAACTTTGATCGGAACATGCGCACATGTTAGGAAGCCTTGATCGGACACTAACATTAGCAAACCGAACTATAGACATTTAGAGTCGATGATAAGGAATACACTCATAGAGGATTGTCTGCGCCGATACTTCTCATAGTCATAGTACTTAATCTCTACTGCCTGCGCACGTCTAGTGCAATTCCTGCGTTTACGACTGTTTACTCGCGCATAGCGCAACCCCAATCACTCACACCCCCAGCTTTCGTAAGTGTAGGTCACTGGTTAAAACTGAACTGCTTGCTCCCTGTGGATTCGACCCCGACTTAACCGCTGTACTAAGTGGAAGAGGAAGGATTATATTTGACGCGTACAACGACGCGCGATCAATGATCATTGCACAAATTTATGTTGATGACATTATTTTTGGCTCCAGATCCCAGCAGTTGGTAAAGCAATTCGTGGATCACATGAAGAATGAGTTCTAAATGAGCATGGTAGGAGAATTAACCTACTTCCTAGGGCTGGAAGTAAGCCAAAAGCATGGAGGGATCTTCATTTCACAAAGCAAATATAGCCCAAACCTGATAAAGAAGTTCCAGCTAGAGAATGCAAGTCACAAACGTACACCAGCTGCCACTCATATCAAAGCTGTCAAAGATGAAGCTGGAGTTGAAGTGAATCAAGCTACATACCAGAAGCATGATTGGTAGCCTGTAGTACCTTACAACCAGTCGTCCTGATATCTCCTACTCAGTGGGAGTCTATGCACGAATTCCAAGCCTGTTCGAAGGAGAGCCACATGCAACTGGTCAAGAGAATCATTCGGTATATTGGAGGGACCCTGAGCTATGGGCTCTGGTACACCAGGGACACTAATGCAAACTTGGTAGGATTCAGTGATGCTGATTAGGCAGGATGAACAGAAGATAGAAAGAGCACATCGGGAGGTTGTTTCTTCCTCGAGAATAACCTAGTATCTTGGTTCAGCAAAAAGCAAAACAGCATCTCCCTTTCCACAGCCGAGGCAGAGTACATTGCTATAGGAAACTACTGTGCTCAGATGGTTTGAATGTGGAATGAATCAAAGAGAACTGGTTCTCTACTGTGACAACATGAGTGGTATCAGCATCTCCAAGAATCCAATGCAACACTCGACAACCAAAAACATTGACACAAGGCACCACTTCATCAGGGAACTGGTAGAAAAGAAGATCATCGTCCTTGAGTATATTGTAACTAACAAGCAGCTAGCCGACATCTTCACCAAACCTCTGGATGCAGCAAGATTTGAAGCACTGAGACCTTCTTTGGGTCTCTGTGTTCTATCTTCCTAGCCAGTTCGAAATCTCCCCCTCGGCCATTTATTACAAAAAGGAGGAGAGAAAGAAGGTGGAGGCAAGGGAAGTCTATCTCCACGGAAGGTCTAGTTCAAGGCATCAGTGGTCAAAAATGCCAAGGGAGAGATTGATAATGCAAATAACATTCAATTGACAAAACCTGCCAGAGTGTACAAGCCCAGTGAATAAGCAGTTGCTACAGCAGGAGCTGTAAGAGGGAGCTCTAGCAGCTTGACAATAGTTTTTACCGAAGAAGAATCTGCTCAGATATGACCTAGCAGTACAACGGGAGGTTTCTAATTTTCCAAGAATATCTCCAGTGAAGATTCTGTGCCACAAGCTTGAAGATTTGTTTAAGAAATCAAATCTCCTAAAAATTAGGAGTTCGGATCTTATTGAGATCTTTGAGGGCTTTCTAATTTTGATGGAGAAAGAGTTCCTATAGAAGGGGGCGGGGCAGAGCAACAATGAAAAAAAAATCCATCCAATACAGAATTCAAGCGCCTCAGATATTGAAAGAGTAGAGCGATATTCAGAGAAGATCAAATTCAGAGAGTTGAGCGGAGAGATTGGATCACCACCGAGAGCAGAGAGTGAGCGTAGAGCTGAGTGGTTAAAGTAGAGGCTGATAGAATACTTGTAGAGTCTGATCACAACTTGATTGAAGAAGGCGAATTCAGAGTAGGTCGTGCTTGTTGGCTGCTCAAGGAAGGCGGCAGGAGAGTTGTCGAGTGGAGGAAGGAGGAACTCAGCCAATCTGTAGAAGGCTTGTTCTAGCTAGTGACAGGCGGTCACTGAGTGAGGGGGGGCATCCCAGTGTGAGGAGCACTCACGACAGAGTTCAAGCAGCTCAGCGGAAGGCTTTGGAGCGAAGCGGTCAGAACCTGTACAAGCTAGTTGTACAAGGGTGTGCTATAGCAAACCTACTGAGACATTGTGTTATTTAGAATAGGCTGAGTCTGTGTGATCAGAGGAGTAGCTATTTCGAATTATCTCTAGTGTGTAGGTGCGTGAGACAAAAATCAGAGGGTGTTCTAGTTGTGTGCAAAGTGCTAGTTGAGGTCGGGTAGCATAGATTGTCGAGGAGTCAAGTTTGTATTGTACGAAGTACCTTGGAAACTAGTGGATTGAGGACTGGAGTATAGTCCTCCCAAGACGTAGGCAGTTGGCCGAACTGGGTGAATGAATCAGTGTTCACTGTTTTTACCTTGCTGCACAAGATCCGACTGTACAAGAGGTTGCTACAGCAACTGCTTGTGCGCAATCAGTAACTCAGAGGCGCTGCAAATTTCACAACAAGAAGAAAAATACATTTTAAGTCAGAGTGTCATCTCAAAAGATGGAAACAGAATAACGGGTGTTGCTTGGGAGGCAGAGGTCATCCTGAGCATCGAGTTGACTATTAAACATGCCGTAAGATTTAGGATTACTAGCATCATTCTTAAAAGCCTGTCGAACAACTATATGGAGATCCCTACTCGAATGATAGATGCATGGATCCATTGTGTAGACAAGAACATTGGCAGCATTATTCTGGGACGAATTGATTTTTCCGAAAGAAGCATTGCCACACCTTTGCATAATGATTAATAGAATCCTCACAGTTAGTGAGAGACCATAACCTTGGGTGCGAGCACGAGATTGAACAAATACAAAACTGGTTACAATCAGCCAGGTCCATCATGATTCCAATAAACTCTCTAAGCTGCTCGAGAGGATTCGATTTAGAAATCTGAGAGACCACGGCTAAACCACACCCACCATTACAATCGCGGATCAAACCACTCATGAAGCACCTTCTGTTCTTGATGAGAATGGCAATGTTCATAACATAGCCATGATCAAGAGGCCCCGGAAGTTCCAAGCCGGTCTTGAAACCTTAGGGCTCGGCAATCTGAGGCTAGACATTATCAAGTTATTGCGGAAGGATTGATGGAAGGGCGCTTTAATGAGTCTAAAAGAGTTCTCCACCTGCTAATAGCAACCAAACCACCAATTTGTTTGTTTTTTTTTTAAGCTTGGAGATCCCAACAGATTTATTAATAAGATCCAAAAGCCGGATCAGGCATATACAGAATTCTAGGAAACCCGAGTACAAAGACAGTAACTAAGAAAACTTGTTTATGAGCATTCCCATAGCTTGAAACAAAGCAAAGAAAAATAGCCCTCAAGCGCTGAGTCGGCAACAGGCCAAGACTACTAACGCTGAACAGGCAAAAGGACATAAACACATAAGCAAAACTATAGGTAAATGAACTGGTCATGAGAATCACATGGATGAGGATTACAGTCTTTAGCCAAAGCTACCTGGACTGAGATTGGAAAATCACCAAGCCGCGAAGAGAAGAAATTCCTCTAGGCAGCAAAGCATAAGGCTTTCTCGAGGCAGTTAAGAGCCTGACTGACTTTGACATCGATAACACCTCTAAGTTTCTGAACAAGCTTTCTCTTGAGTTGAGAAACTGACCAGTCAGTAATGGAGGAGCGACCAAGCAAAGAAATATCACAGTGAGACAGCCAAAAATCAACTTGCTGCACTAAAGCTTATGCAAAATATGAAGAAGACAATGGAAAAAATATTTCAGCCATAAGGACCCTTTTGAGTCTCTAACAATAGCAACCATAAGAGATTTGTCATCCACCAGACATAGAGCTACATTGCAGGTATTACCTGTAGAAAAAGGAACCCACGGAAGCCACCACACTCTACGGCAAACATGACTAGGCAGAACAATATGCAGCCCATTACAAACATTAGAAGAAAGGACATGATTACTACAATTAGCAGGAATGTATCCATAAATAAAAGAAGCCCATTTTTGAATCATAAACTTGGGCACTCTAACTTCACCACCCTCGTAAAAAACCTTGTTTCGCAGTTTCCATATTTTCCAAAGACAGCAGCACATAAGACCGAAACCCAAGCAATCCAAGAATCTGGAGATGTCTGCCTCAATGCCCCCAAATATACAACAAATCATGAATGTACTGGGGTCTCTTTTTACGAAAAAGGGGACACAAGAAAGTAAAAATCCCATTAGCACAATCACTATGCACAAACAGGTGTTCCATGGTCTCAACTTCAAGAACACACAACATAAACACCTGCTAGCAAGGCTGATACTTCTCATCATATTATCATGAGTGGCTAAAGCAAAGTGAGTAATTTTCCACATAAAAATAGAAACCTTAACTGGAAGCCAATTCTACCACAAAATAACATACTTACTAACAGGAGCAGAAATCGGAACAATAGTCTTCATAAAGTTAGCAGTAGTGACAATACCTGATGGATCACCCTCCCAAATTAATTGATCTGGATAATCATCACAGAAATTCCCTTCAATAGACTTAAAAATCCTAGGATTCATGTTATGAAGGAATAGCCTCCTAAGAGCAGGATTAGTCAGCACCTCCTTAATGGTGTAGTTCTTGAGCTTTTTAGGAAAAGGCAGAGAGAGAGGTTGTGACAAAAAGAAGGAAGGAGACTTTGACCATTGCCAATAATCCACCGACAATAATGGGAGATAGAGGTGACAAAAGGGGAAATCCTTTTCCAAAGGCAGGATCCACGCCCACCAATATGCTTGGCCCATAGAGACCTCTTATTTAAAAAATTCCAGGCCATTTTCTCATGCAAGCTAGCCATAACTTGTTGAAGGCTCTTAATCCCAAACCCCCAGCAGTTAAAGGTTTGCACACTAGGTTCCAATTAACCCAATGCCTCCTGTAATCAGATCCCTTACTCCTTAGAAAACTGTGCAAAAGACGATCAATGGTGATCAAAGTACCTTTCGAAACTAAAAGGACAACCAATCAATGGATAGTAGCACAAATTTAATTAGGGTAACCCTTCCAGCCATAGAAAGAAATTCTTCATCCAACCTTTGAGGCGCTCTTTAATTTTGTCAACAATGCCCTGAAAATAAGATACTCGAGGACAACCTGGGAAGAGAGGAACACCCAAATACTTCACATGGAAGGACCCTTGACAATAACCTGAGATGTGCAGGAGAAATGCACGCCTAGCATCCTTAATATGTTTGGAAAAGAAAATCCTACATTTGGAAGCATCTAACCTTTGTCCAGAGTTTTTACAGAAACAGTCCAATAACTTCATAAAGTAAGTGAAAGAAGCCTTCCCTCCAATGGTGAAGACCAGAAGATCAACAGCAAAAAGGATATGGTTAATTTGCATAGCTTGAAGAGAAGACCAGTAAGGCATTAACCCACCTCCAGGCTTGCCACCAATCTCTATTAGAATTTCTACGAATCAAATGGTTTTGACATTTCCAAATCTCCCAAACCACACAGAAAGCGAACAACGAGGCTAAGCAATGCATGAAGTCACGCTTATTTCCTCTCAACCACACATCCATAAAACCTTTTATGTTTCTGATTGGAGGCTTATCGAAAATTGTTCCCAGGCGAAGCCAAACTTTCTGAAACAGTGCACTCGTGAAAAATAGATGAAGCGTCGCCTCAATGGAAGGCTTGCTGCAACACATACATTTTGAGACAAGGGGAATTTGAAGCTTTTGGATCCTCCCATTAGTGGGCACAATATAATGAAAAATTTTCCAAATGAAACAAGAGATCTTAGAAGGGATCCAAGGCTTCCAAATAAAGTGCCCCCAATCTGAGCTTACTTCAAATCGTCGAAAATTGGACTTAGGTGTGTTCTTTTGTACTTATATTTTGTACTTAAACTTATTACTTTACTTATATTTATTTATATATACTTATATGTACTTATATTTATTTATATTTACTTATATTTATTTATATGTACTGAAATAAGTACTTTATAAGTACAAAAGAACATGGCCTTGTGTGTTCTTTTGTACTTATATTTTATACTTAAACTTATTACTTTACTTATATTTATTCATATTTACTTATATTTACTTATATTTATTTATATATACTTATATGTACTTATATTTACTTATATTTATTTATATTTACTTATATGTACTGAATTTTACTTATATTTATTTATATGTACTGAAATAAGTACTTTATAAGTACAAAAGAACATCACCTTACAGAAGGATTTGGCATAGAAATGACCATCTGCAGCATGGCTGCACATAAACATATCTGCCTGGTTTGAAAAAAAATACATTTTCAACGCTGGATTTATTCTTGAGCGGGACCAACTGTCTAAAGTGAAAGTTCTGGCCGGGATTTTCAAGGATACTGCGGATAGAATCTCTGGCAATGCACGAAGGAGCAACAGCTCCAAGCATCGAGCATATGTCCTTGGTCAGAGTGTTACCTCTCTCAATCTTCCATTAGCCCAACGCTCTCACAACTGGAAGAATTTTAGAAATTGCGTTCCACAGAGGAGAGCCGCGTTGCCCCTCTTTGAACCGCGATCTGGCAAAACGGGCCCAAAGAGTGTCTCCCACCAGAAAGTTCCAAGCCAACTTCCCATGCAGCGACGTCATGATTCCTTTAGGATTATAGCGTGCAAAGGAATAGAAGCGTGATAGGGGTCACCCCTTTTCCAAAGCTGGATTATGAGAATCCGATCCTCAAACCAGCTAAGGAAAAGCCCTCAGACGCAAAATTAGAGGCGGAGCCTCTAAATGGAATGCGTCTACCCTGTTGTTGTTGCAACATAACTGTTATATTATATACCAAGGAGCTTCATCCGGTAACTTGTACCCCGTATGGACCCACCATCGTTAGCGTATAGCGTGCAAGGGAATAGAGGCAGATAGGGGTCATCCCAAGCAATCCAGTGTTTTCTCTTTTCCTCACCATTGTCCCAAACAAATTTAGCCATCATAGCGGTCAACCGAGAGATTACCATAGAAGGGATAGGTGACACCATCATAGCATGGATGCTCATTGCATTGAGAACTGCATTTATCAGCGTGACCCTTTCCCCCATTGAAAGAAAGTTGCGAAATTGGATTTGGCGTTGGACCCTTTCTTCAAGGTATGAAAAGTACTCAATGAGTGACTTCCCATGATACAGCGGTACTCCCAGGTACATTAAAGGCAAGGAACCTTCAGCAAAGCCCATCAAACATAGGCAGTTAGCAGGCATCCCCTCATCTGAGTGTTGGGGAAAAATGATTATAATCTTGGCAGGGGTCAACTTCTCTCCAGATACGAAACAAAACTCGGCGATCACCTGCATAATTCCATTAATAGAACCCTCACAGCCATTAATAAATATCAAAATATCATCCGCAAACAGAAGATGATTAATCTGGAAAGCCCTCTGTCGGGTAATATATGTCTGAATAGTGTCACTGGTTACTGCATTATTAAGCCTCTTGCTGAACCACCCCATAGCCAAGATGAATAAGCTAGGGGATAGCGTGTCACCTTGTCCAACCCCTCTGGTAGAACGAAAAAAAACATACAGATTGCCATCCCATTTCACAGAATAAGCACAATTGCAAATACATCTATAAATAAGATCGGACCATTTCTCGCAGAAACCCAGCCCTCGCATGACTCGGATCAAAATAGGCCAAGAAAGACGATCATAAGCTTTGGCTAGGTCAAGCTTAATTACCAAATTTCCACCTGGGACATCATAATTTAAATCATGGGTTAAGTCGTGCACAATGGCAATATTTTCATGCATCGATCTCCCAGGAACAAAACCAACCTGCTCCTCACTAATTAAGGAAGGAAGGTGGACTGCAAGACTCGAGAATATGAGAGATAATTTTATGACAGAAATTGCACAAACTAATCGGGCGCAGCTGACTAATATCAGTCACCATAGTCATTTTAGGGAGTAGAAAAAGATGAGTAGACGTGAAAGATGTTGGCAGATGGATACCTTGAAAGAAACCTTTTACCGCGTCCACGAGGTCACTCTTAATAATGTTCCAGCAATCACTATAAAAGTGCCTCGTGAAGCCATCCAGACCAGGACCACTATCGTAGTTCATGGTTAGGATAGCATTATGAATCTCAACTCTCGTAGGAGATTCACACAGACGCTGATTATCTTGCAAAGTAATACGAGCATCCAGAATATTCATATCAGACATTGGTAGCAATCTTTGAAAAAATTAACTACAGCATGGCCAATAATATTGCTATCCAATGTGCTTGAACTATCATGCTGAATAAGATTAATTCTACATTGCTTCTGACGTGCTTTGATTGCTGTATGAAAAAGCTTAGTATTACGCTCACCATCTGACTCCCAGGATAAATGGGCTTTGGCTTCTAACAAATCCGCTGAACACCCTTGGATGTCAATCAGATCACCTTTGCACGTTTCTAAATGATCCTCAATCTCTGCATCCCAGTTTACTTAGAGCCGAGCCTCCAGCTCACAAATCTTCTTTTGCAACTCACACCCTTCACTGTCTAAATTGCCAAAAACCTCCCAGTTCCAGGTTCGAAGCTTAGCACGAAGCTTACAAAGCTTTGACGCAAAATTAATAATTAGATTTGCGTGTAAAACACCCTCCCAGTTATCCTGAATAAAAGTTCTAAAATTCGGGATTTTTCCCCAACACTTCTGGTAACAGAAGAAACCTTTTCTCGCTGCTCTCTCTTGAATTTGAGTAAATAAAGGACAATGATCAGAACACGCTCTGGCTAGATGATCCACGCGGATGTCTGGGTAGGTTGTAAGGGCAAAACCATTAATCAACAGGCGATCTAGACGCTCCCATATCCGCTGCATAACGTACTGATTATTGGACCACGTAAATGGATTCCTATGAAAGCCAGCATCAGACACCCCTGCTCGAATTTGAAAGAGATTAAAATCCCTTGATCACCCATCATCATCACGGTTTCCCCCTTGTTTCTCCTCCTAGGAAGAAATGGCATTAAAGTCGCCAGAAGCAAACCACAACACTTAGATATTTTCATGCTGATCACATATATCATCCCATAATCTTTTCCTATCATCAACTGAACACGGTGCATGGACAAATGTATGCATAGCCATATCATTAGTAGATAAAATAGTAACAAGAACTGATACCTGATAGGTGCTCCAAGTGAAATTTTCCATGGCAACATCATCCCAAAGTAGCCAAATACAATTGTTAATATCATTACCATGAGCCCAGTTTGGAAAGCCAAGAGACCTCGCGAATCTGCTAAGCCGATTGTTGTCAATCTTGGGCTCAACAATAGTCAATAACTGAGGATGATGTCGCAATATCAAGTCTTTGAGGTGGGTGGAATTGCGACGATTCCCCACACCTCTACCCTTCCAACAAAGGTATATACACATGTTGAAGAGATATAGCAGAATCATCACCTGCTACCGCTTCGGGTATCTTCATACTTGTTTCTTGCTGGGTATCCAGATTAGAGTTAATTTTTTTGAGAATGGAGCGCACCGGAGCAATGCGAGCCTTTTTGAAATCAACCTTAAGAGTTTCTGCTAGAGCTTTTTTAATCCCTATTCCAGTAGTAAATCCTTGGCTTATTTTCATTACCAGAAACATGTTGGAATGTGATATTATGCTATTCTCTAGGATGGAATTCACAAGATCTCCTTAAATCTTATTTTATAGCTAGTCTAGACTCTTCCTTCAACTAGGAAATTAACGGTGCGAAGTAATGTTGTGCTTCTCTAGCGGATCTTTAGCAAGAAATGAATTGATGCATGACTGTTCCCTTGTGGAGGATTCCTCCTTTGTGACGTTTGTATCTGTTGGAAAGCCATCTATTGAGTGTTGCATCTGCACCATAGCATGGGAAAAGACAACAACATTCTTTATCCCTTTTCTCTGACGGACTTCCTCCCATTCTCCCTCTTTTTGGAATGTGATGATGTAGTATGGCAGTGTTTGACAAAACCAGCACAAGTGAACAAGGAGCAGCTACAACACAAGTGAACAAGGAGCAGCTACAGCACAAGTGAACAAGGAGCAGCTACAGCAGGGGATGCTACAGCAGGAGCTTGTTCAAGTGGTTGCATCATTTGTCAGAGAAGCAGCAGCGACCTGGGCTTGACTAGAAGGGCTGGGAGCTCTACGGAGAACATCAGAAGAATTTCTAAAGTGCTGTGGAGAATATTCCAGTGGGGTTTCGTAGCTAGAGAAGGAGATTTGTGTTGAAGATCTAAATCAAATGTAATCTCCTAGATTTTAGGAGATAATTGTTCTTTTTGGGACATTGCTTAAACCTGGTCTTGCTTAAAGCTAGTGCTACTATTTAAGAGAAAGGGGTTTAGAGCAGAGAGGTTGATCAAAGCTGAGGGATACACGAGTGCATACACAGAATTTAGAGAGAGCAATTTTGGTGTGCGTCGGACGATTTCTTCGATCATCACCCGAGAGCAGATGATCGCGCGTCGTTGTACGCGTCAAATATAATCCTTCCTCTTCCACTAGTACAGTGGTTAAGTAAGGGTCGATCTCCACAGGGAGCAAGTAGTTCAGTTTTAGCCAGTGACCTACACTTACGAAGATTGGGGGGTGAGTGATTGGTTTGCGCGATGCACAAGTAACAGTGGTATCGTAACGCAGGAAATTGCACTCGACGTGCGCAGGCAATAGAGATTAAGGGTGTGTTCTTTTGTACTTATATTTTGTACTGAAACTTATTACTTTACTTATATTTATTTATATTTACTTATATTTACTTATATTTATTTATATGTACTTATATTTACTGATATTTACTTATATGTATTTATATTTACTTATATGTACTTATATTTACTTATACGTACTTATATGTACTATTCATCAACAACAACACCATTACCAACAACAACACTTGACTTGACTTAACTTAACCTAACTTACCACAACACCACCATCACCTAACTTAACTCCACCAACAACACCACCACTCCACTATCACCACCATTACGACAACACACTTCCAATATTAGTTAAATAATCACCACTCCACTACCACCACCATTACCACAACACACTTCCAATAAATAATCTAACTTATTTTTTATTATTTTTAATAAATATTAATAAATCGTACAATTTAATTTTGTGACTCCCCTCTCTCGACTCTCTCGATCCGCCACTGACTACTGCCAGCATTACCATCACACTTCCAACATTACAACAACCCACCAATACAAAAATAACACACAACTAATAAAAAATAATAACTTAACTCAATTTAATTTAAGTTAACTTAACTTAACTTAAAATAATGGAAGAGATGATGAATAGTGGTGGTGGTGGTATGTTGATGAAAGAGATGATGAATAGTGGTGGTGGTGGTGATGTTGATGATGAATAGTGGTGGTGACGTGTTGATGAAAGAGATGATGAATAGTGGTGGTGGTGCTGTTATGGTGGTGGTGGTGATGAATAGTGGTAGTGACGTGTTGATGAAAGACATGATGAATAGTGGTGGTGGTGCTGTTATGGTGGTGGTGGTGATGAATAAGGGTGGTGGTGTGTTGATGAAAGAGATGATGAAATGTGGTGGTTGTGGTGGTGGTGTAGTTATTATGGTGGTGGTGGTGATAATGAACAGTGGTGGTAGGTTGTCGATGAAAGAAATAATGAATAGTTATATTTACTTATATTTACTTATATGTACTTATATTTACTTATATGTACTTATATTTACTTATATTTATTGATATTTACTGATATGTACTGATATTTATTTATATTTACTTATATGTACTGAAATAAGTACTTTATAAGTACAAAAGAACATGGCCTAAGTACTATGACTTATGAGAAGTATCGGCGCAGACAATCCTCTATGAGTGTATTCCTTATCATCGACTCTAAATGTCTATAGTTTGGTTTGCTAATGTTAGTGTCCGATCAAGGCTTCCTAACATGTGCGCATGTTCCGATCAAAGTTCATGTGCTATTAATTCTTACACTAGACTAAACAACTACGAATCCGATCAAGGTAGCGCGTTACTCCTAGTTGGCACCGTCAGGCTATTCAACTAGTTTAACAAACAACAACAAGCAACAAGAGTAAGATTGCGGTTCAAGGCTTCCCCTACTCATGTAACAAGCTGCCAGTAATGTGCACAGAATTAATATAAGCAAGCAAGCTATGCATTAGGCGCAAGTCTCAAAGGAAATACTCATTGATTCATGTCCAACCGATACTAAGCGTTTAGCTAGACATGCTAGCGGTAAACATCATAGAAATAGTAAATAATAACTAAAGTGTCCAAGAAAACAATAGCAAACAGTGCGTGCAGGTTGCTGTCTTGGCTGGCGCAGTCGGCTGGCGCAAATCCTCTCAACAAGCTCGTGTGTTTTCCAGTCCTGCTGCGCAGTGCCTCCTGGGTGTACGAATTGTGAATCCTCAGAATCGTCTCTCAACCCTAGCCTCCCTCTCTTCTTTATATACTGCTCAGGGGCTCATCCTTGGCAACTTCCAAATCTGGTCGTGTCAGGATTTGGAAATACCATCATCTGCGCCTGGCGCACGGCATCTGCTTAGCGCAATTGGTTAGCGCACCGTTGTTGACTCTGCCAATTCTTCTGTTTGCGCCGCTAGCTCCACAGGCTGTGTGATGCGCGTCCTAAACGCTGCCTGTTAGCGCGTATCCGACTTAGGCCCTCGTTTTGCCCTGAAATACAAAAACACTGGAAACCAGTAATCTTGTACATAAAATAATGCAAACAAGCATAGGGTTATGATCTGAATAATGCGTATAAATAGGCTCTATCAGCAGAGCGTGAGCGCAGAGCCGTGGTGACAGAAGCATAAGGGGATCAGGACTTGCAGAGTCTGATTCGAGCTTGATCTGGAAGCCAATTCAGAGCAGTGGTGCTTGTTGGTTGATCAAGGGCAGCCACGGAAGAACTGACGGGTGTGTGGCTCGGTCGAGTGTCTAAGCGGTGGTTCTCGCTAGTGGCAGGTGGTCATTGAGTGAGGGGATTATTCCAGAGTGTGCAGCGCTCGTGGAATCGTTCGATCGGCTCGACAGAAGGCTTTGGAGCGACGCGGAAAATTGTGCATCAGCTGTGTGTTACAGCAGTTGCTGCAGCAACCCTGCTGAGTGAGTGTAGTTTAGAATAGGCTGAGTTTTGAGAAGACTGTAGCTATTCTAGATTGACATTTGTAGAGGGTGTGCAGACACAAGTCAGAGCCTGTTCTGATTGTGTCAAGTGATCCACACAAGGTTGAGTAGCATAGGTTGCGTGGAGTTGTAACCGAGTGTACTTGGAGACCTTCGTGTTTAGTGGATTGAGGACTCGAGAATAGTCCTCCCCAGACGTAGGCAGTTGGCCGAACTTGAGGAAATCTTTATCCCAAAAAGAAAGGCTTGTTTATTCTATTACCCTGACCTGTGGGATATAGTCAATGCGGATCTTTGATCCTCTTGTTCATCTAGCTCTACAACTTTTAGTGCCATATCTTCCAAAACCAAGTTGTGTACCGTCCAGTTTGCAACCCCTACTACATCTGCCTTTACGATATTTACTATATTTCGTACGTTTCGGATATAGCACGGTGGTTACCTGTAGGTTACCATGGAGTCACGTACAGCGAAAAATTCCTCAAAAGAGGATCAGATCCAAGGTTCAAATACGGGTTACAGAGTCCCTGCCAGGTTGACATGCACGCAGAGGCAAGGTATATAGAAAGGGGGAGTTCGCCGACCCCATAGGTTTCTTATCAGGGGACATCTTCTTCCAAGAGAGGAGATTGAAGTCAGTGGGCTGTAAAGCCGGTGTCTTTGGTTTTAATAGTTCAAGGGAGAGATAGTGTATTAAAGGGAAGCCAAGGAACGAAGGCAAACCAAAGTCGCTGCTAACTACTCTGCTTTCCTTATCTTTTATGCCCGGGCAACTTCCCTTATCTAACAACTAAGACGACAAATTTCTGTCTTGTTCATTGTTAGCTGAGACAATTTCCGAGTGAACAAGAGTGTGCTGCAGCAACTGCTTGTTCACAAATCTGCCTAACTGAGACGCTGTGAATTTCAATTTGTATCAGAGCAGGAGCTCAACACACAGAGTAAAAGATCCTACAGTGTCTCTGAAGTAGCCACGACAATGAAGGAAGGACAGAGCACAATCAGACCTCCATTGTTGGAAGAAAGCAACTATGGATATTGGAAGGCTAGGATGAAAGCCTTTCTCAAGGCCATTGATGAGAAGACCTGGAGAGCTATCATGGTCCAGTGGTCTCCCCCAATTACCATGGATGAACAGGGAGTCACACGGATAAAGCCTGAAGAACAATGGACTGCTGAAGAGGGAGCTGCAGCAACTGGTATTCAAAGGCCCTGAATGCGATTTTTGCTGCAGTTGATGCTAACAATTTCAGGCTGATATCAAATTGTGACATGGCCAAACAAGCGTGGGAAATTCTGCAAACTGCACATGAAGGAACTGATAGAGTAAAGCTGTCAAGACTCCAGATCATTGCTACACAGTTTGAGAATCTGAGAATGCTGGAAGAGGAGACTGTCACTGAGTTTAATGCTAAACTCTGTGATCTTGCAAATGAAGCCCATGCTCTTGGTGAACCCATCCCTGAAGAAAAGCTGATCAGGAAGGTTCTCAGATCGCTGCCCACAATATTTGACATGAAAGTGACGGCCATTGAAGAAGCTCAAAATGTCAGATTCATGAGGCTGGAAGAGTTGATGGGGTCTCCCAAACAATTTGAGATGAAACTGGTTAAAGAAGACACCACTCCTAAGGACAAGAATGTTGGACTAAAAGCTGAAACAGAAGCCAAGAAGCCAGGTCCAGATGATCAGCTGAGTATGCTTGTCAAGAACCTTGGAAAGCTCCTAAAGAACATGGACTCAAGAACTGGGAAAGGCTCTTCCTAGCGAAAACAATTCAGAAGGGGTAGTGAAAATAAAAGGAAAGGGAAGGAACCGGCTCAGGATGAAGATGAGAAGAAAGAAATGAAAAAGGGAGTCCAATGCTGGAACTGTGAAGGGTATGGACATATTGAGGCTGACTGTCCGAGCAAAACCTTCAAAAATTCAGAGAAAAAGAACAGCAAGTACCTGACAGCAAAATGGAGTGACTCTGAGGAAAGTGATGAAGAAAACTGTGTTGTGCTAACCAGTTTGTCAGATTTCAACCTCAAAGAGCTAAAGGTGGATGAATTTCACTATGGGATTGAAGTATCTGAAAGTGAAGATGAAGAGGGCTCATCTGACAGTCTTATTGATTATCTGGGGAAGATCCTCAAACAGTGTGAGGCAGCTCTTCAGACAAACCAAGCATTGACTGACAGAGTCAAGGTTCTGGAAGAAGAACGAAGAAAATTTCTCCTCTCATCCAACAGTCAAGTTACCATTCTGAAAAGGGAAGACACAGGGAGACAAGTCACTGATATTGGTTCCTCACCCGCAACAGCCAAGGCAGCTGACTCTCAGAAAAATATCTTGGATGAAATTTTGTCTTATCAAAGACTTGGAAAAGGGAGAACGGGGCTTGGGTATACTGGTGAAGAAAGCTCTAGAGGAACAGTTTTCATTAAAGTCTCGGATGCCATGATAGACGAAAAGAATAATACAGGTGAGTCTCCTAAACCTGCAGGGAAAGATGGAACTAGACATGTGAACAAGAGGATGCTGCAGCACCTGGCACATCATCCTTCTAAAACAAAGCAAAAGGGTCAGAATAAAAGGAGTTCTTGCACAAGTATTGGGAATCAGAAGATTACCTCCAACCTGAAGTAGCAGCACAGAACCTCCTCAGTTGAAAAAGGAGGAGCAAAATCCAGAGCCAACACATGCTGCATAGAGATTCCGTACCCAGTTGTTTCGGGAAAGGCTTATTGCTGGAAAGAATCGCAGAGAAGGATTTCTAGGATTGCTGCACCAGAGCACTGGATTGCTAAAGGCAGGAGAAAACCACAGGTAATACAGGTGTGGGAACCCAAACATGACAAACGAAAAGCTAGGAGTCTTGAGGGTCGAAAGAGGAGAAACTCTAGACAAACTCAGGTATGGGTGAAGAAATCACCATCATAACCTCTCAAGGATCCGCCGAGCAAAGCTGTCTTCCGGGATGAATAGGTGAACTAGCTCGCGTTTGCTATAGCAACCTGGTCAGAATAAGCTTGTTCACATGTTTTGGTTGCTAAAGCTGGGAGAAGGCACATGTGGGGCACGTGATCCAGAAGCTTCAAATTGAAAAAGAAGATAACGGGTAAATCAATTTCTAGGGCAAAGTCAAGTTGAAGGCGCTTCCCAAAATCGGTGCTGATCATCCTCACTGTGCGTTCCTCAAACCTTCTACAATCCCGCAACAACGGTGAAGACTCGCGGTTTGAAGAAGAATCTGGCAGCAGACCGACAAGGCAGGTCTGAAAGGAGGTCCAAGTCGCGCAATGAAGCCCTTGCTCAGCGTCTGGACGTGGTGGTGTGGGAACCAGCACCTCTCCCTGTGTCGCACAGCGAGCCTTCTCCACAAGAAGGAACTTCGCAGAAAAGGAGGCGCCTGGTACGTGAAGGGAAACTTGTAGCCAGTGCAGCTGTGTTATCTGAAGAGGCTGTGGCTGAAGAAGTTTCTGGAGAAGAACAAGCTACAGAGGATGCTGTAGCAGGTTCTGCTGAAGAGAGATGCAGATCACTTGTTATGTCTCCTGGCATTATGGGTGAAGGGGAGGAGTTAGTCGCTGAGTCCCTTGAACAAGAACCTGCTGCAGCACATCCTCCTCCTCCCTCAGACAAAGGAAAAGCCCCTATCCTAATTCCTGTATCCAGCAGTGAAGAAGAGGAATCAAGTGAAGAAAATGAAGGTGCTACTGGTGAACCGTCTGAGAGAGGACCTGCATTGGCAGACACAACTGCAATCACAGTGGGGGGAAATTTGGTTCAGAAATAGGAGTGCCTCCCAATCTTGGAGTGCTGTTGAGAGGAAGCACATCGTGACTGAAAAGAGACTGGACCTTGACAAGTACAAATCAGCCGCCATTGTCCAGCTTCTCACTGAGGTAAATCTTCTCAAGTCCCTGACTTATCCATTCAGATTCAATATAGGCTTGGTTAGGGAGTTTATTGTGAATATGGAAGAGAAATTTGGTGAGGAAGGAGGAGAGGAATTTGGAAAGAGTTGGGTGCGGGGTAAGACAGTTTTTATTACCCCTGAAAAAATCGATGAGTTTCTTGAGATTCATGAAAATGCCAGAGCACCCACGGATGTTCAGCCAGAGATGCTGGCTAAGGTTCTAACAGGGGGAGTGTGCCTGTCTTGGGGTGGTCCAAACCTTAGTGCTGCTGAACTCACCTCCAAAAATGCCCTGCTGTATCATCTGGGCATTCGTAACTGGATCACCAGCTCTCACAGGGGGAAGGTTAGCAGAGCCTTTGCTAACCTTCTCTACTCTATTGGGAAGAGGAGGAAAATCAGCCTGGGCAGTGTGATGTTTACCCAGCTGGCTACTCATGCTGGCAGCGCTTCCTCTAGCAAGCCCATTGTGCTTCCCTCCCTCATCTATGGGATGAGGGTCTCACAGCATCTGGAGCTTGGTGAGATTTCTGAAGGTTTATCTGAGGAGCTGCAGGTCTTTACAGTAGACCACAAGTTATTCAAAGGGAAACATGCAGTGGACATAGCCTATGAGGATCCACTCTTGGCTGGTGCTTCAGCCCCAGCTCCCCTGGAGGAATCTCTTCCCCCTGCTGCAACAATTCAATCAGCCCTCCGTGCCAGAATTGTGAGCCATCTCAGATCTGAGCTGCTCACTCTTGAAGCCGAAGCCAAAAGGAGGGATGCTAGGCGCGGCCAGATCAGGAGTCTGCTCAGAGACCTGGAGTTCCCGGCGGATGAGGAGCAGGCCCCTTGAGCATCTGTGGCAAAAAGGGGGAGAGTAAAATGCTGATACAGATGAACTGAACTTTTTTTTGATTGACCCTGCGTGGTCGTGCTACGGCCGAGTGTGGCCACCTCTTACTATCTTACTCTCTTGTTGAATTTTTTTTTCATTTAGAGTATTTACTGGTTCATGGAAGTGTGCATAAGTGTTCTGGGTTTTGTCAAAATGCCAAGGGGGAGATTGATGATGTAGTATGGCAGTGTTTGACAAAACCAGCACAAGTGAACAAGGAGCAGCTACAACACAAGTGAACAAGGAGCAGCTACAGCAAGGGATGCTGTAGCAGGAGCTTGTTCAAGTGGCTGCATCATCTGTCCGAGAAGCAGCAGCGACCTGGGCTTGACTAGAAGGGCTGGGAGCTCTACGGAGAACATCAGAAGAATTTCTAAAGTGCTGTGGAGAATATTCCAGTGGGGTTTCGTAGCTAGAGAAGGAGATTTGTGTTGAAGATCTAAATCAAATGTAATCTCCTAGATTTTAGGAGATAATTGTTCTTTTTGGGACATTGCTTAAACCTGGTCTTCCTTAAAGCTGGTGCTACTATTTAAGAGAAAGGGGTTTAGAGCAGAGAGGTTGATCGAACCTGAGGGATACACGAGTGCATACAGAGAATTTAGAGAGAGGAATTTTGGTGTGCGACGGACGATTTCTTCGATCATCACCCGAGAGCAGAGCGTGAGCGCAGAGCCGTGGTGACAGAAGCATAAGGGGATCAGGACTTGCAGAGTCTGATTCGAGCTTGATCTGGAAGCCAATTCAGAGCAGTGGTGCTTGTTGGTTGATCAAGGGCAGCCGCGGAAGAACTGACGGGTGTGTGGCTCGGTCGAGTGTCTAAGCGGTGGTTCTCGCTAGTGGCAGGTGGTCACTGAGTGAGGGGGAGTATTCCAGAGTGTGCAGCGCTCGTGGAATCGTTCGATCGGCTCGACAGAAGGCTTTGGAGCGACGCGGACAATTGTGCATCAGCTGTGTGTTACAGCAGTTGCTGCAACAACCCTGCTGAGTAAGTGTAGTTTAGAATAGGCTGAGTTTTGAGAAGACTGTAGCTATTCTAGATTGACATTTGTAGAGGGTGTGTAGACACAAGTCAGAGCCTGTTCTGATTGTGTCAAGTGATCCACACAAGGTTGAGTAGCATAGGTTGCGTGGAGTTGTAAACGAGTGTACTTGGAGACCTTCGTGTTTAGTGGATTGAGGACTGGAGAATAGTCCTCCCCAGACGTAGGCAGTTGGCCGAACTGGGTGAACAAATTTCTGTCTTGTTCATTGTTAGCTGAGACAATTTCCGAGTGAACAAGAGTGTGCTGCAACAACTGCTTGTTCACAAATCTGCCTAACTGAGACGCTGTGAATTTCAGAATGGGTGAGATTTTTGATATTGTCGCCTAGTTGCTTGGGCTGAAGTGAGCTAGCAGTCTGAGTCTTTTTGACATTTTTCCTGCATGATTCAAGATTGTGACCATGTATCTTCCATTTCAAATAATAGGTAAAACTACCTTCAATGACAATATTGCTGCTAGGGTTATCCAAATGCTATTTGGAATTTCCTTGGTAACATCTATCTCAACACAAACTCTTGCTGCAAGTATTCAGCTCTTTGGTTCGATCATCAATGTCTAAAAATTCAGCAAAGGATCCAACAATAGCTTTGACAAAAGATCTGTTGAATAATTCCATAGGCAAACCTGGAAGCCGTATCCATTTGGTAATCAACTTGGCTTCTCGTTTTGGATGGTAATCCGGAGTCCATCTAAATAGCCTGAAATAAGTATTCTGGACTTTGCGAAAAGGAAAAGTGAGGGCTTCAGTGACATCTTCTTCCGAATCTAGAATAATTACCATGCGCCGATCATCCCAATAGGAACTCATAGACATCATACCCCAAACTCGCCAATTATTGGAGATGAATTTCCTAACTGCAGGCATGGACGGCCGACCAGATTGGAATTTCGCAATTAGAGTGTGCCTAAAAGGCTGAATAGCCGCCTTGTATTCCGACGCAGAGAAGGAGATGGCTGGAACTCCATCCTTAATCCCATATTGACGGCTAGAGAGTGGCACATCAGGGAACCTCGGACAGATTCTTAGCCTAGAAGAGATCATTGCTGCGCATGACCTCGATTGCGCCATGCGTGAATCTTTCGATCCAATCGCTAATGGGTTTGTTGACCTGGATAACCAGAAGAAGGTTTGCACGTGGTAGCAGCTGCCATGAGGCGAGGAGATGCCGCAACCGCCACGAAGAGAATCGGTGTCGCTTGGAATCCGACGTTTGAAGGTCCTCGATCTGATGGCTCCTAGGGTAATCGCACATGTGGCTCACGAGGGGGTGGCAGATCGGACTCCATAATGGTCAGAGAAGGCCTAAAACCGTGCCGGAAACCAGCCCTAGGTGTGGGAGTTCTATGGTTCACGGAGTGATACAGAGAGTGCTACAAGGAGACATTACAAATCATCATCAACAACGCATAGTGAATTTCAATTGGTGTCAAAGCCGATCATTCAACACACAGAATGAGATCCGGAAGAGCGTTGTTGATATCTACAGCTGGCATGAAGGAAGGACAAAGCACCAGCCGACCGCCACTACTCGAGGGAGGAAACTATGGCTACTTGAAAGGTCAGATGAAGGCTTTTTTCAAGGCCATTGATGAAAAGGCATTGAGGGCAGTCATATCAGAGTAGTCTCATCCACTGACCATGGACATCGCGGGTGTTGCACGGAAAAAGTCTTAAGACAGGTGACTACTGACGAAGAAGTTGTAGCATCTGGCAACTCCAAAGCTCTAAATGCTATCTTTGCTACTATTGATGCTGACAATTTCAGGTTGATCTAAAATTGTGATGTGGCCAAACAAGCGTGGTAGATCCTCCAAACAACTCATGAGGAAGTAGACAAAGTGAAGATCTCCAAAATGGAGATGATCACCTCCAGATTTGAAAGCCTGAAGTTGCTGGAAGAGAAGACCATCTCAGAATTCAGTGAACAATTATGTGATATATGAAAAGAGGCTTATGCCCTTGGAAAACCAATTCAGGAGGTGAAGCTGGTGAGGAAAGTCCTCAGATCTCTCACCTCAAAGTTTGATATGAAGGTGACAGCCATAGAAGAACCTCAAAATGTTAAGAACATCAGCCTGGAGGCACTGATTGGCTGACGCCGTTTAGCTTTAATTTAGCTGACGCCGTTCAACTGTAATTTAAAAAAAGGCACTGATTGGCTCGGTGAGACAGTTTGAGATGAAAATTACAGAGGATGCTTACACCACTCTCAGGGGAAAACCTTGAGCTGAAAGCTGAGTCAAAGGAGACTATTCCAGGTGATGTAGGCCAACAACTGTCCCTGCTGATCAAATACTTTGGCAAGTTCATGAAGAGAATGGACTAGAAACCTTTGTATGTAGGTCAGTCATCTAGGGGGAGAAACAGAAGAGGAGAAAATTCTCAGAGAAGAAATAAGGATGCTGACCAAAATAATGAAGATAGCAAAGACAAATAGAAAGGGATCCAATGTCCGAGTTACCAGAAGAAAAACAACAAGTTCCTAACAGCCAACTAGAGTGATGAAGACTGTGAAGATGATACTGATCACAAAGAAAATCGAGCTTTGACCACTGTATTTCATTATGAGAACTCAGATCCAATGAACTCAGATATTGTTTATGGGATTGTTGAAGATTACGGCAGTGATGATTAAGAATTCTCAGAAGGCTTAATTGCTAATCAGTTTGAATTGATACAAAAAATGCCTCCAACTACTGTCAAAGATTCCCAGATTGGAAGCTGAAAGAGACAATCTTCAGAGATCATTACCTCACTTTCTAAGGAACAACAAGCAGATGATGCCTTGTCCAGGATCCCAAATGGAGGGGGTAAGCTTTCGAAGCACAATTTTACCGGTCATCAGTCAGATGTCGGTCACTACTTCCAACAACGAAATCACACTTCCCCTAAAGCCACCGGATCCACAAGATTCACTCGCAAAGGTTAACTTGAGCCCATCTTTTCAGGGCAATTGCGATATGGGGAATTAATCGCTAGGGCTTGTTAAATCGTTTGCCGTTGTTGCGTCCCGACCCCGATCCCTCCCTCGATTCGCCCCTATCAATCTTCCCCCCGCCAGGTTGGGTCTCGAGATGGGAAACCGGCCGTCACTTCATGAATGGAGAAGTCCAGGCTGGGGCGCGTACATTTGGGTTCTTTGATTGTCAAATTCACAATGGGTAGACCTTCGCTTGCCGAGATCCGAAAATTCTTCCAATCTTAGTAGCAAATTAAAGGCCGAGCTTCAATCAGTGAGCTATGGGACAACATACATGTTTTGGTCATCCTAGATTCGGAGGAAGACGCAGTGGCGGCCCTCTCATGTCCGTTGTGCAAAATGAACCATGCTATGTTGCGCTTATTCCGTTGGACGGAGGATTACAACCCAAAAAAGGAATCAACCTATACAACGGTATGGCTTAGACTTCTTGAGTTTCTGATGATGCAATATGGCAGTCTTTGACAAAACCAGCACAAGTGAACGAGCGGCTGAACAAGCTGCTGCTATAGCCGGAACTGGTTCAGAAAGCTGTAGCATCTGTTCGTCTGCAGCAGCTCGGATCTTTGAGGAAGAAGCTTGGCCTTGGCCGTGCATTCGAAAGCATCAAGGGAGTTCCTAAAATTCTCAGAGAGAATATTCCAGTGGAGATTCCGAGATGAAGGAGAAGATTTGTTTATAAAAGATTAGATTTGCAAATCAAATCTAATCTCCTACAAATTAGGAGATATTGGTGTTTAGAGGAAATTGCTAAAAGTGTGAATGGTGAAACTTGGTAATCCTATTTAAGGGAGGCTGCTCAAGGCATCGAAGTGAAGAGAGCAAACACAGAATATCGTGAGGATAGAATTCGAGTGCGAGGATCTTCGATTATCACCGAGAGCAGAGCGTGAGCGCAGAGCTGAGGTGATTGAAGCAGAGTGTGATCAGGACTTGCAGAGTCTGATCATAGCTTGATCAGGAAGCCAATTCAGAGCAGCGGTTGCTTGTTGGTTGATCAAGGGAGGGCGCAGAGGTATTGACGAGTGGACGAACTCGGTCAATTGACTGGGCGACAAAACTCGCTAGTGGCTGGAGGTCACTGAGTGAGGGGGAGTGCTCCAGAGCGTGCAGTGCTTGTGGACAAGTTCGATCGGCTCAGCAGAAGGCTTAAAGCGACGCGGACAGATTAGGCATCGGCTGTGTGCTACAGCAGGTCTATAGCAACCTGCAGGTGACTTTGAGTTAATTAGAATAGGATGAGTCTGTGGGACTGAGTTGTAGCTGTTCTGAATTATTTCAAGTATGTAGGTGAGCTATACACAAGTAAGAGCCTGTTCTGATTGTGTGACTAGTTTAGGTCAAGTAGCATAGGTTGCGTTGAGTCGAACCGTGTTGTACTGTGGACCTGTGAAACTAATGGATTAAGGGTTGGAATTCAGCCCTTCCCAAACGTAGGCAGATTGGCCGAACTGGGTGAACAAGTCATTGTTCAGTGTTTTTTCTTGCTGTAAAAGAATCGTCGGTACAAGAGTGTGCTGTAGCAACTGCTTGTTCACTATTTGCAACTCAGAGGTGCTGCGAATTTCAGTGTCCATTACAGTTGTATGATAAATCTTTTATTGGAGCTATTGTCTCCTCCTTTTCCTTTCTCCTTGACGTTGATGATCGAACTAAGGCATGTCTATTCTTACGTTATGCGAGGGCTTGTGTGGAGTTAGACGTCACTCAGCCCATCCGTTCTGAGGTTTGGGTTTCCATGGGGAGTGCCGGTGGCTACTGGCAGCAAAGTGTTTTGGAGAGCAAGCTGGCTTACTGCTCTAAGTGTAGGGTTCATGGGCATGAACTTAGTTCTTGTCGAAAAGCTAAGGCTAGTTTACTAATTGAGGCCTCAAAAGATAAGATCAGTGCCAGAGGGGCAGCTAGACCAAAGAGTGAAATTACTCGGAAAGATCTTGACAAAGAAACTTCAGAAACTAAGAATTTATTAACCAGCTCCCAGGAATGGATTGAGGTGCAAAGGAAAAATAGCAAAAATAAAAATACCTCTCAAGAGTCAACAGCTCCTGATAATGGGAAGGTAGGGATTCAGATGACCGGAATGGTACCTCCAGTCAAAATGGTGAGACTGATAAAGCTCATCATCAAGACTCGGAAGAGATTAAAAGAGATTGCACTCCCCATAATGGGGACAGAGATATCTTGGACACTATCAAGCAGCCTACCAGTGTGAAAAGAACCCAGTTTGTGGACTCAATTGCGCCGAACTCAGTTCAGCTATTTAAAAGGGATAATGGGGAATTGGCCATGGTTGAAGTTAACCGGCTTGCGAGGGTCAAAGATTCTACTCTTTCAAGGGAAGGGGGCTCTCAATCTGAGTTCATATCACCTACTCTACAATGATCAATTTTCTTTGTTGGAATGCCCGGGGTGTGGGGAATAGGCGCACTTCCACCCACCTCAAGAATCTAGTTGTGAGCCATCGTCCTCAAATTCTCATTATTATTGAACCTAAAATCGATAACCACTGCCTATAGTTTTTTTTTTTCTCGGAAACTTGGTTTTGAACATTATGCTCATGGAGATCATATAAATTCTCGGATTTGGCTTTTTTAGAATGGTGATATTAGTTTGCCTGATTTTATTTGGGAACAGTTCTAGGAGGTATCTATCTCAGTTTCTTGTTCCTCATTGGATTACTCCATTATGTGTACCTTTGTGCATGCTCCGTGTGATGTTGCTGATAGGCAGACTCTCTGGGATGAGATTTCTGATCAATTTGAATCCATCCGAATTCCCTGAATAGTTGCTGATGACTTTAATGCTATCTCGTCCTGGGAAGAAAAATCCGGAGGAAACCATGATGATGAAGTATCCATGCAAGACTTTAATAATTTTCAGATTCAGTGTGGGCTCTCGGATATTGGTTTTCAAGGGAATCCTTTTACTTAGTCGAATAATCAATCTGGTAATGTAAGGATTTGGGAAGGCTTGATAGAGTTTTGGTTAACGGCTATGCTCTCACCGTTTTACCAACAATGAAGGTTGCACATCTGGCTCGAGTAAATTTCGATCACTGCCCTCTGCTGATTTATTTACAAGATACCCCTCCGCACAAATCTTTCTTTTGTTACCAAAAATGTTGGGAAAGTCATGCCACCTTCAAAGATAAAGTTCGAAGCAATTGGGATGGGAACTTACATGCAACCCCCTCATCAACTTTGGTCCAAAGCTAAAACGGCTTAGGACCTGCCTTCGGAAGTGGAATTGGTCAGTGTTTGGTAATCTTAATACGTGAGACCGCAAGTTGTTGAGTGACATTTCGGCTCTTGAAGCTAGTCTCCAATTGGTTTGGTCTGAGGAAGTTGCAGCAAGATTAGATGTTTGTCGCTCCGATTTTAATGATACTCAAATGTCTATCGATGTTATGCTGCGTGCAAAATCCCGAGTTGCTTGGAATATGGATGGAGATAGGAATACTAAATTTTTTCATGCCTCTATTAAAGCTCGCCGTAGTAAAAATTCTGTCCAGCTGCTACAGGATGATGATAGTTTGTCGGATGATCGTGATGCAATTGAGGCTGCCGTTGTGGACTTTTTCTCTAGGCTTTTTAATGGCTACTCCCCTCCGCCATACTTTGCTGTGTTTGATGCCTTTAAAAAGTTATATCGTGGAGGATAATGTTGAGTTAGTTCGGCTTCCCGATGAATCCGAAATATGGGACTCTATTTGTTCCATGAACCGTGAGAGCGCTCCAGGACCAGATGGTTTTAACGGTCATTTTTATTTCTATTGTTGGGACATTATCAAATAGAATTTGATTGTGGCAGTACAATGTTTCTTCAAAGGCCAGCAGCTCGCTATTTCATTTTCGGCTACTCATTTGGTTCTTCTCCCAAAGTGAACAATGCTACTGCTATTAATCAGCTTCGGCCTATTAGTCTTTGTAATTTCAGTCACAAGATTATTTCTAATATCCTTTTGAAAAGATTTTTGACCTGGCTACCTCAAATTATTAGCGAGGAACAAACTGGCTTCATTCCGGGCCGCTCTATACATGAGAATATTGCTTTAGCGCATGACCTTACTCATGACTTGGAAAATAAGGTGACGGGAGGACATGTTATTATTAAACTTGACATGGCCAAGGCCTATGATAAGGTGTCCTGGAATTTTTTGCTTCGTGCTATGCAGAGCTTCAGCTTCTCCTTTCAATGGTGTGACTTGGTCTTTAGATGCATCTCCAATTGTTTCTACTCCATAAAATGGGATGGTGAGCTTTATGGTTTTTTTCGATCTTCTAGAGGGTTTCGACAAGGGGATCCTCTTTCTCCTAGCCTTTTCGTGATTGCGATGGAATGTCTGAGCAAGGCCATTAACAAAGCAGTTTCTTCTAGTATCATCAAGCCTTATTATACTCTGCGCCATGCTATTAAAATCAGCCACCTCCTTTTTGCTGATGACATCCTCAAACATCTCAGCGACTAGGGTTCGATTGCTGATGGGGCCAGAGCAGGGGCTAAGATAGGGGTTTAGGGTAGAATAGGAAAATAAATTCTGCTCTTTATCGGGAGGAGAGCTTAATCCTGCAAAGAGTGCTAATCTTTTTCCCAATTCTTTTGATGATAGCACTCGAACCGCTGTGTTAAATATCACTGGCTTCTCAGAAGCTTCTCTGCCTCTTACCTACTTGGATGCTCCTTTATATCGTGGTAGGACTCTTAAAGCTTATTTTCATTTCTTGGTGGACCGGATTCGTGACCGCATTCACGATTGGGCAAAGAATTTCCTTTCTATGGGTGGGCGTATCACTTTGGTGAACGCTGCCCTTAACTCCATTGGGATTCATGTTATGATGGTCCTGCCAGTTCCTAAAGGTGTGATTAACCGCATTATCTCTCTAACGTGCAATTTTCTCTGGGATAATAGGGGTGAAAAGAGAAAATATTGGATTGGTTGGGAGAGGATTTGCTGCCCAAAGGTTTATGGAGGGCTTGGTGTTCGTGATCCCCATAAAATTACGCTTGCTTTACACGGTAAACTCGCATGGTCCTATGTCTTGGGCAATTCTTTGTGGGCTCGTTATGCTCGCTCTCGTTTCAAGGTCAGTCAGACTGGCTCCTCCCTTTGGAATGCTATTTCCCATTTGGTGCCGAATGTTCGGGCGATGGGCACTTGGAGGATCGCGAATGGCGAGACCCTTACTGATGTCATTTGTCAGCAGCTTCGCGTGGTGGCTCCTACCTATATTAGACAAGAGAAGCTCCGGCTAGTCTTGAGTAACGAGGGGTAGCATTTAGCCCTTCTTGAAGCCCTTCCTCTGGATGAACGCTGTCATTTCAGTAATATCTGCTTCATTGATCAGGAAGGTAAATTCGTTTGGAAACACAATATGGATGGCTTATTTTCGACTATGGCTTTCTTTGAAAGCTTTCAAACTCATTTTGGTGCTGCCGGTTGGGGAAATCTGATTTGGAACCCTTGGACTCAGACCAAGGTTTCTTGTTTCCTTTGGAAAATGTTTCATAAAGTCATTCCTAAGGATGAAAACATTAAACGTCTTGGCATTGCTATCATTTCCCATTGTTGTTGTTGCCCTTTTTCTAGAGTTGAAACTTCCCATAACCTGTTGTTTTCGAGTCAGTGGGCTAAAATTATTTGGAGACGGTTGGGGATCATTTTTAATTGCCCTTCAGCTTGTGGCCTGCCCTCTTTATGTCGTTTCTGGTTGTATAGGAAAAAAAAGAGCTTCATGGATTATTTGGCAGCACCTTTGGCCTGCTGGTTATTTGGGAGATATGGAAAGTGCGCAATTCCATTATTCATGAATCAATAGCATTTGGAAAGCTTGCTGTTTATGGGCCTCAAAACTTGCTGTGCTTATCAAATCCCCGTATAATGACTCTTTTGATCATAATCGATCTCTTGCTGCTTTGTAGGTCCGCCTTCCTCCTTCAAATCAACATTCTTCTCAGTGGATCACTTGGCGCCCCCCGGACAGAGATTACAAATTAAAAATATTACCTTTCTCCTCCGTGATGGCGATGTTTTATTGAGCTGGCTTATCAGAATTCAATTGGAGTTTTGATTGTGCCTTTGGTGTATGTTTCCCGCCCATCAACTCCCCTTGAGGCCCTTGAATCATTGCTCAATACTATTAAAAATTTGATGATTTTACCCCCACCTTCCGATTCGTTATATCCAGTTTTCTCATCCTTGCTTTGAATTACTATACTGAAAGAAGATGAAGTTCTAGGAGATTCCTTTTCTATGAGGCTAGCCATCCTTACTAAATGGCCTTGTACAGTTTTTCAGAAGGTTTATTCGGCGTGTAATCAGGCTGTCATTGCTCTAGTTTGTACTAATCCCCGGGGCGTCTACTGGCATATTTCAGCTCTTCATCGAGCAATGCGTCTGGCTATTACTTCTGACGCCTTGGGGCTTCATTCCAACATGAATAATCCCTTTCAATTCCCAACAACAGTGCATGACGACATCCATGTTCGCCATCAACATCAGGCTTTTTCCTTCCATACCCAAGATGATTTGCAGGTCAACTACATGTCTTAATTTTGTTTTTTTGTTTGATTTGATTGTTGGGTGTTCGGGTCCCCAATCTCCTACCATGTTGGTATCTCTCCATCATACAATCCCTGTAGATCAATTGACAATGTTTTGTAGCCATCCTATTTTCTATGTGTGCTGTTTTATCAGGATTGGAGTATGCCCGAGCCTCGTAGTTTTCTTTAATTTCCTGTTCAATGCTTTATGTTTCTTTCGGCTCTTGAGGGCTTTTACTTTTTTGTTTTTGGATGGATCATGGATATAACCAAGCCGTCCTTCAGATTTTGTACACACCATGATCCAGGTTCTTTGGATCAATTATTAATAAATGTGCTGAGATAGTTGGATAGGACTGTCAACAGAAAGCTACGTCAAAAGCAAGCAATAGAAAGTCGTCCATTCTAGATGAAATCCTGGCCTACCAAAGGTATGGAGGTGGGACTGAAGGACTTGTGACCACATTTGTCAAAGCCACGGATCCCAAACTGAGAATGTGTGTGGCAGTGTTTGACAAAGCAGCACAAGTGAACAAGGAGTTGCTGCAGCTCAAATAATCAAGCAGGCAGCAGATGTGAACTAGCAGCAGCTGCAGCAGGGGATGCTATAGCAGGAGCTTGTTCAACTGGCTGCATCACATGTCCGAGTAGCAGCAGCTTCCTGGGCTTGTCCAGAAGGGCTGGGAACACTATGGATAGCATCTGAAGCATTTCTAAAATACTATGGAGTATTTTTCCAGAGAGGTTTACTAGTCAGAGAAGGAGATTTGCATTGAAGATAAATATCAAATCTAATCTCCTAGATTTTAGGAGATAATTGTTCTTTTTGGGACATTGCCTAAACCTGGACATTGCTTAAAGCTGGTGCTGCTATTTAAGCGAGAGGGGTTCAGAGCTGAGAGGGTGATCGAAGCTGAGGGATACACGAGTGCATACACAGATTTCAGAGAGAGCAATCTTTGGTGTGCGGCGGTCAAATTCTTCGATCATCACCCGAGAGCAGAGCGTGAGCGCCGTGCTATGGTGATTATAGCAGAAGGGAATCAGGACTTGCAGAGTCTGATTCGAGCTTGATCTGGAAGCCAATTCAGAGCTACGAAGCTTGTTGGTTGATCAAGGGCAGCCGCGGAAGGACTGACGAGTTGTTGGCTCGGTCAAGTGTCGTGCGGCAGTACTCACTAGTGGCAGGTGGTTACTGAGTGAAGGGGAGTATTCCAGAGTGTGCAGCACTCGTGGAATCGTTCGATCGGCTCGGCAGAAGGCTTTGGAGCGACGCGGACATTTGTGCTTCAGCTGTGTGTTACAGCAGTTGCTACAGCAACCCTGCTGAGTAGTTGTAGTTTAGAATAGGCTGAGTTTCAAGGAGACAGTAGCTATTCTAGATTGACATATTGTAGAGGGTGTGCAGGCACAAGTCAGAGCTTGTTCTGATTGTGTCAAGTGATCCACACAAGGTTGAGTAGCATAGGTTGCGTGAGTTGTAACCGTGTGTACGTGGAAACCTTCGAATTAGTGGATTGAGGACTGGAGAATAGTCCTCCCCAGACGTAGGCAGTTGGCCGAACTGGGTGAACAAACTTTGTCTTGTTCATTGCTTGCTGAGACGATTTCCTAGTGAACAAGAGTGTGCTGCAGCAACTGCTTGTTCACAAATCTGTCGAACTAAGACACTGTGAAATTTCACAAACAAACTACAAGAGCTGCAAGTGTCTAGGAGAGCCCAGTCACAGTTGTTCAACATGTTCAGAAAAAAGTGCCAAAGAAAAGGAACAAGAGAATGTTGCCGCAACCCTTTGATCATTCTCCTACTCAAAAGCCTAGAACAAAGAATGGGAGATGCTACTTCTGTGATTAGGCAGGACACTACCAGAGACACTGTCCAATTCTGACCAAGTACTGGAAGCCTCGATAAGCACTAAATACCAGACAAGTCAGAACAAATACAATAAATCCTCTGTACACCTATGAATACTACAGCACACAGATGCCGGTGAACTGGGGATATCATTTTACTATGCAGGAAATCTTTAGTAGTATTGGAGGGTCAACCAATTAGAGAAGGAGGCATAGAAAGAAAAGAACCACGGACTGCTCACTCACTACCTTAAAAAAAGGCAAAACACCAAAGAAGTGCAAGTGTCAAAAGCGCTGGGTGGAAGTAAAAAAGAACATTGCTGTGGATAAGCATCCCCTCGATGTCCCCTTTGAAGCACGAGACGGGAAACTGAATTATGCTCCAAAGACCACTCTGGATCCACATGAGGCAGCTAAACAGAATGCTACAGCTCTCTCTAGTAACTTGGAGCTGTACTTTTGGTCATTATCACCAAATTTGGTCATGCACGGAGGAGTCGACACGGAATCGGTGGCAGTGACCCTCACCAGTGGGTTGTGCACGGGATGGGTGGCTCACAACCTCGCAGCTGCCGACCTCACAACCAAATATGCTCTGCTCTACAACATCTCAGTGAAGAACTGGACTCCAAACTCTCACAAGGGCAAAGTGAACAAGGAGATGCACGGCTCCTTTACAGTATCAGGCTAAGAAGAAAGGTGGACTTGGAGCAAGTCATCTTCCCTCATATAGCTGAGCATGCCACCTCCTCCAGATCAAGGCAAAGCATTGCCTTCCCTTCTCTAATCTATGAGCTGGTCACCTGTCAGCTACCAGAATTGGTGAGGCCATCAGAAGGGCTGTCTGAGGCTCCCCAAAGCTTTGTGGTGGATCATAAACTGTTCAAGAGAAGGCACATCGTTCACGTGACAGAGGGAGAGCCAGTATTAGAAACTATCTCGAGAGGTTATCAAGATGCTGCATGAGACTCTTCCACTAAGCCTGCCGCTCTAAGGTCCGCAATGCAACTGAGTGTGATCAGTTTATTGGAGTGTGAACTAGAGCACCAGACGGTTGAGGCAAAGAGGAATGCAGCACGGCGTGATTAAATAAGGAGCCTTCTAAGAGATTTGAAGTTCCCGGAAGCGGGAGGATCTCCGCCACTAGTTTTAAGACCCCTGTCATTTGGGATAAAAAGGGGGATAAAGAGAGCATGATGTAAGAAGTTCACTGTAAACGCGAAAATAAATTCACCCTGCTGGGATCTAAATAAAGCGACTCCTGTATCATTAGTGATGTGAACATCAAGGCATACACCTCATACTCTAGGGTTCCAAACTTTCCAACGCCCTGCAATTAAGGATTTGCTATCATGTCGGATATCAAAAAAGAATAAAGCATTCCTAAAATACTTAGCATCCCCTTGAATTCCTGGGATTTAGGAACCCAGCGCGCGAGCCTAATGGGATAGCTTCGTGACAAGGTTGCAGCATTTCAAACCTTCATGTAAGATTCCAAATTTTCCATAGGCCATAGCAAGCCGTCCCAAATTTTAGGCAGGTGCTAGAGTCACGTTTCCGGACAAGGTCTACCCAAAAACGAAGAAAATAGTTTAAAGACAGCGGCCTGACACAAAAGAAGGCAGCAGCCGACGTGTTCCACGTAACCTTTGCCCATTCCCCTTTAAAAAAGAGGTGTGTGTAGTTCTAGTACGGATGATAGAACTTGTCCCAATGGTTGTTATGACAACTCATGAGGAAACTCGTTAGGAGTGTTTCGACTGTTCGAGTGAAAGTAAATACGAGACATAGAGATTTGGTAACCCACTTCGGGACATGTGTCCGCAATATGGGGGGGGGGGGGGGGGGGGTTCTCCTAACCCCAGCAAGCAGCAATCCACTAGTACGATCGAAAAACGAAGTACAAACTTGCAAGACTCCCTCTCCAAGTCCTTCTACTACCGACTCGTATGGATGCGCACTGAGCTCCCCTCAGTGTAGAGATCCCTCTCTATGGCTTGTCACAATAGCTTCGTTCTCCCGAACAGCTTCTCATCCACTTAACATCCTCCCGGATAGCTGGCTTCCTCCTGGATAGCTGGATAGATCTTTTTGCAACAGGATTTGTTGAATATATATCTTCAGCAATTACTCTTAGTTCTCGTGCTTGAGTGATAACTTTGCTCCGATCTCTGATGAATGCACTCAATCATTTAACCTCGACTCTCTTGTATATTTCTATAATGCAAGAGAGATGCTTGAATGTCCGTGATCTTCAACTTCATTCCACCTTCAATTTATGGCCAACGACAAACTTCTCACATATCTCAACCAATATTCAAAAGAATATATTTGAATATTGTTTGATCTTCATCTTGTTGCCAAACCAAGAGATTGCGTTCCCAAAATATAGTTGAAGATATTCCGAGTAATCTCGGAGATATGCTCCACGCTCTAGATTCACGGAATCTGCTGATTCTACAGAGTATAAACTTTTGGTTAACAGCCAGCGCGAACTTCAGCACTTGCTATAACACCTTCGTGCATCTCCTAATTTCAGAGTTGCAGTTTTATCTTCTGGCTATTCTACGCATCTTTCTAACTTACTTGAACAACTCTTTGCACACAAACATGCCATAGAAAATTATGGGACTAACAATCTCCCCCTTAGCAGTTTTTGGCAAAATACATCAATACCGGTGCTACCATAGTTGTTCAAGAGATATCCAAAAAACAAACTCAGCAAGGGGATATAAGTGCAAATTTCAATAAAATGCAGCAAAAAAAGTTCAACAACTGAAAGAAACAAAGTTCTCCATAGGATGAGGGGTTCAGATTTTACCAGCTTCATTGTCTTCTGGGGAAAGCTAATGATGATAGTGTAGGTCGATGAGCATCTGGACAATCTTCCCGATGCGGCGGTTTTGGCTCTCAACTGACTCCGTCAGTGCTGCTCTCTCTGCCTCCAGGAGATCTATCATCCTTCCCAGCATGCTTTTTTCAATAATAACAAATGTTGAGCTGGTCTCCTCAGTAACGGCTCCAACAGACACTGGAGTCTGACGTTCACCAGTGAGCAAGGGAATGTCCAGAACATGCTTTCCTTTAAGTAGCTTGTGATCGCTCACAAGAACTTCTGGTCTACTGGAAAGCATTACTCCATCTTTCTTCAACTCTGGACACTGATAGATAGCTAATTCATATATTAAAGAGGAAAAACCAATATTTAAATTTATCCCTATAAAGATGGCATGCTCTGCTATCTATTCAAAGATGACCTTCTTCTCATCCCCAATCGCCTCTAGAAGTAATGCATACCCCTTGCTGATTTTAGATACATTGATAGAGGTCCACCAGTTGTGCTGACTTTTTTTTTTTATGATTAAAGCTGAACAACGTCAGCAAATTTATTAGATGAATCCAAGCAAGCCGGATCAGGCCATTACAAGGGTCACGAAATTTGCCGGAAACAATAAGAGCTCAAACAAGCTACTATAAAAACTGACCGGGCATTCCCATGGCAGGGTGTCAAAAAATACATAACCTACCCGTGAAAGAATGAAAAAATTGAGGAGCGAAAGTGGAACCATGGACAGTCCCAAGACCACAACGCTATAAAAAGGTATCATCTCTAGAAAAGCAACCATTGGAGATAGAAGCAACAATGTGCTGACTCACAGCATGGAACACAGCGGCTTTGCAGATAGAACCCTAGATGTCAAATCTGCAGACCAAGCAGAGAGAGACCCCTCCTATTAGCTTCCTTGCCACTGCATCCCAGTCAGCATTCTCCTCAAAGTGCATTTCAACAGCATCCTCAACCTCTATACCATAGAGCTCATTAATGACCTATGGAGTAATCTTGACCAGGCTCCTCCTAATCTATACACGTCCATACTCAGAACTCATCTCATCACCAAAATCTTCGCTAAGATTGGCTATAACCTCCCTCACCATAGCTTCATCATATCTATTAGCTTTCCTTAGTGAGTGATACAGGCCAGTTCTCTTGAACAGTTCGACCATGTGCTTGGAAGAAAACTTGTCTTCATTCAGCACCCTCTCAGAAACCAAGCATATTTTTTGCACATTCTTCCATCGATCTGCTCTTGGTCTGTCAACAAACCATATTTTATTTCTCATCACACAAACTGGTTACACTATCTTTGGCCTCTTCCCTTCTAGGGCATCATCGATACTCTTTCCTTTTCTCTTCGGCCTGCTGGACTCGGGCTAATCAACTCTTGTTGTAGCAACAACTTCTATAGTCTCTGCTGACTGCTCATCATCAAGAGTATTCACAACTGGAATTTCTTCTGCTGGCGAGGATAAGCTTTCCTCAGATGCGTCTAACTCTATATCCGCAGCAATGGCCTCTTCACTTTCCACAGCATCAGTTGGACTCTTCACACTCTCCTCCTCGGATTACTCATCAACTTCCTCTGATTCCGATTCATTATCAGCAACTAAGACCTCTTGAATGTGGACCATTTCAAGTTGGTCCGCTCCCCCAGCATCTGTGCCAGGGGTATCCTCAACCAGCATATCACCAACAGCCTCTGCAGTCTCCGGTACCACCCTTCGTGGTTTCTTTGTTCATAGAAGGTTCAACAACCACTACAACAGTTTTCTCAACAGTGGGTGCAACAACCCCTTCAACATTTATCTCAACATTAACAAGAACAAGAATTCAATAGACGACGTAATAGCAGCTTCCTTAGCAATTCGTTCGACATCCTCCAATGCCTTTATCAGCAATTCAAGCTCTGCTGCTTCACGCCTTATTCGTTGACTCATTCACCAATCTGATGTAAGCTTTATTAGCAATTCAACCTTCAACAACACCTTTCCAGGCATGCTCATTCACCGATCTGATGTAAGCTTTCATCTTTGACTTCCAGCAGCCAAACCCATCTTCCTCCAAACTGGGAGGTCGCCCCATATCTCTTCCACTCATTCTGAGTTTCCTCGGATCTCTCCTTGTGTGTCTGATGCCCGCTCTGATACCGCTTGTAGTTCTAGTACGCATGATAGAACTTGTCCCACCAGTTGTTATATGATAACTCCTGAGGAAACAAGTTAGGAGTATTTTGACTGTTCGACTGAAAGTAAATATTGAAATGTAAATACGAGACACAGAGACTTGGTAACCCACTTCGGGACAATGTGTCCGTAATGTGGGGGGGGGGGGGGGGTTCTCTTAATCCCAACAAACAGCAATCCATTAGAAACGATCGGACAACGAAGTACAAACTTGCAAGACTCCCTCTTTAAGTCCTTCTACCACCAACTAGTCTGGATGCGCATTGAGTTCCCCTCAGCGTAGAGATCTCTCTCTATGGCTTGTCACAACAGCTTCGTTATCCCGAACCGCTGCTCATCCACTCAACGTCCTCTGGATAGCTGGACAGATCTGTTTTGCAATAAGATTTGTAAATATATATCTTCAACAAATACTCCTGTTTCTCGTGCTTGAGTGATAACTTTGCTCTGATCTCCGATGAGTGCACTCAACCACTTAACCTCGACTTTTCTATAATGCAAGAGAGATGCTTGAACGTCCTTGATCTTCAACTTCATTCCACCTTTAATTTATGGCCAACGACAATCTCCTCACATATCTCAACCAATATTCAAAAGAATATATTTGAATATTTGTTGATCTTCATCTTGTTGCCAAACCAAGAGATTGCGTTCCCAAATTATAGTTGAAGATATTCCCAGTAATCTCGGAGATATGCTCCACGCCGTAGATTTTCGGAATCTGCTGATTCTAGAGAATATACACCTTTAGTTAACAGCCAGCGCAAACTCCAGCACTTGCTATAACACCCTATGTTGCATCTTCTGACTTCAGAGTTGCATTTTTATCTTCTGGCTATTCTACGCATATTTCTAACTTACTTGAACAACTCTTTGCACAAAAACATGCCATACAAAATCATGGGACTAACAGTGTGATAAAGATTATTCGTTACGAAAACAGCAACAACATTTCGAAGTAATGGGAATACCAATTCTACGAATGTTTACATTAGTTGGAAGTGCTCGCAAATTGGGTCATGCTCAAAATTCATGCTTTTCTAACTTCACTAGTGCATCTAGAAAAAATGGCCTGGCTCTTGGAGGGGTTGAGCACTTGTCCAGAGACCTTGCAGAAATCACTGAGAAGCGACATAAGATTATTAACCGACTGTGGACAATCCTTCGTAAAGATCAGAATATCATCTGCAAAAAGCAAATGACTGACCTCTATTGCACCTCTTTTTGTATTGAAAGCCTCCATCTTACTTTTGCGGACATAATTATTAATTGCCTTTGACAGCCACTCCATGGCCAGCACGAACACACCCAGTGACATTTATACACTTTTCACAATTCGTTCAACATCACGTCTCATATGCGGCCAAAAGAAATGCTCATGCATCATGCCTAAGTCTTAGCAAAACCAAAATGACCCATTAGTCCACCACCATGTGCTTCCCTAACTAGTAAATCACGTAGAGAACACATTGGAAAACATAATTTACTTTCACGAAACAAATAGCCATCATTTATATAGAACTTTCCAAATGATGTTCTATCACATGCTTGAAACACACCGCCAAAATCAGGATCATTTGCATATAAGTCCTTGATGTATTCAAAACCAAGCAATTTTTTTTTAAGGTAGAAAGTAAAACATACCTTCTTGACAATGCATCAGCCACAATGTTTTCCTTACCTTTCTTGTATTTGATCACATAAGGAAATGTTTCAATGAACTCTACCCATTTGGCATGTCGTTTGTTCAACCTTTGTTGTCCTTTCAAATGCTTTAAGGTTTCATGATCGGTGTGAATAACAAACTCCTATGGCCATAGATAATGCTTCCAATGCTCTAATGCTCTCACCAAAGCATACATCTCCTTGTCATAAGTAGGATACTTCAACGCTGCCCCACTCAGTTTCTCACTAAAATAAGCTACGGGTCGCCCTTCTTGCATTAGAACAGCTCCAATACCTATTCCTGAAGCATCACATTCAATTTCAAATGTCTTAGAAAAGTTAGGTAATGTAAGCAAAGGAGCATTTGTCAACTTCTCCTTAATTGCGTAAAAGACTTCTCTTGTTTGCTGCCCCATTTGAATGGTGCATTCTTCTTGATGACTTTGGTTAGAGGGGCTGCCAAGCTACTGAAACTTTTGACAAAACGTCTATAAAAGCTTGCCAATCCATGAAAACTCCTCACTTGGCTGATTGTTGAAGGTGTCGGCCACTCTTGGATTGCTTTCACCTTCTCCTCATTCACTTGAATTCCATTCTTTCCAACAACAAAACCAAGAAACACAAGCTTATCCGTGTAAAAGGTGCACTTCTTGAGGTTAGCAAACAACCTTTCTTCCCTCAAAGCACCCAAAATAGACTTAAGATGATTCACATGTTCTTTCAAGTTTTTGCTATAAATCAATATATCATCAAAATACACAACAACAAATTTGCCAATGAATGCACGTGAAACATGGTTCATCAATCTCATGAATGTGCTTGGAGCATTAGTTAAACCAAAAGGCATCACTAAACATTCATACAAACCATATTTAGTTTTGGAAGCTGTTTTCCATTCATCACCTTCATGCATCCTAATCTGATGATATCCACTTTTCAAATCAATTTTTGAAAACACACAAGCACCATGCAACTCATCAATCATATCATCTAATCTTGGAATAGGGCGACGATACTTTATCGTTATGTTGTTAATTGCACGACAATCAACACACATCCTCCAACTACCATCCTTCTAAGGAACTAGTATGACTGGCACCGCACAAGGACTCAAAATTTCACGCACATACACCTTTTCTAATAGATCATTTACCTGCCTTTGTAATTCTTTTGCCTCCTCGGGATTAGTCCTATAAGCTGGTTGGTTTAGAATTGATGAAACAGGTACAAAATCAATCTTGTGTTCGATTCCTCTAATTGGTGGTAATCCATTCGGTATTTCCTCCGGAAAGACATCATCAAATTCCTGCAAAAGGGAAACAATATTGCTCGGTAATGAACCGGCAAGATCATTAGTACATAAAAAGGCCTCCTTGTACATAAGTACTATAAGGGGCTGATGTGAACACAACACTCTTTTTATCTCACTTTTGCGTGCCATGTAACTACATTTTTCCTCTCTTGCTCTCATAATGGCAGAAACTCTCTCTTTTTCTTTTCTCTCATCACTTTTTTTCTCACTTCTCTCATTTTGTTTTTCTCTTTTTCTCTCATTCTCTCATGGGTTTTTTGTAACTAAAATTGGTCTTCCATGACCTGTTTTGGAGTTAACGGAACAAGGGTAATAGGTTGCTTTCTAATAATGAACCCATCATGTATGCTTCATTGTCTGAAGGGTAATAGGTTGTTTTGGAGTTAACGGAACAAGGGTAATACTTATTTGTGAACCCATCATGTGTGGCCTTTCGATCATACTGCCAAGGCCTTCCTAATAAGATGTGACAAGCTTGCATAGGAACCACGTCACAAAGCACTTCATCCTCATATTTACCAATAGAAAATGGCACCTTTACTTGGCTGACAACTCTAACATCACTGCAATCATTAAGCCATCGCAGCCGGTATGGTTGGTTGTGCTTCATTTTCTTTAATCCCAACTTTTCAACCAAATAAGTGCTTGCTACATTTGTGCAACTTCCTCCATCAATAATGACGCTACACACCTTACCATTCACCATGCACCTTGTATGTAACAAGTTTTCCTTTTGGCACGTATCCTACTCCTTAACTTGGACATTGAGAATGCGTCTTGCCACTAGCAAATCACCAACAATAATGTTCTCCTCATCATTGTCACCATCATGCTCTAATGCTCCATATTCCTCATCTTCGGACTCCAACTCTCCTAAGACATTTATCACCATTACTCTTTTGTTTACACATTGACTAGCAATATGCCCTCTTCACTGACATTTGAAACACTTGATGTCACTAGATTTTGAAGAAGATGGGTTATGATTACCTGAAGAGGATGTTGCCATGGGCTTAACACCCTTTGAAGCATCAAATTTAGGTTTTTGGCTGCTCATCTCTTTTTGGATAGCACTTCCATGAGTTAGTCACCCCCAGAGATTGTCCTCTTCGAGACAAACTTCTCCTTTTCAATTGTTCCTCTACCTTAATGGCTTGATGTACCATATCTGACAACTCCACATAGTGCTACAACTCCACAACATCAGCAATCTCACGATTCAGCCCGTGCAAGAACCTCGCCATGGTAGCCTCTCGATCCTCCTCAACATTAGCACGAATCATTACGACCTCCATCTCTTTGTAGTACTCATCTACACTCTTTTGCCCTTGAGTTAGTAGCTGCAACTTTTGATACAAACTCCGATAGTAGTGGCTTGGCACAAAACGCTTTCGCATAAGCCCTTTCATCTCATCTCACGTCTCTATAGGTGGTTCTCTATTGCGCCTCCTATTGACCAGCAGTTGATCCCACCAAATAATAGCATAATCAGTAAATTCAATTGCTGTCAACTTAATCTTTTTTTACCTCGGAATAGTTGTGACACTCAAAGACCATCTCAATCTTTGTCTCCCATTCCAAGTACGCTTCAGGATCATTCCTTCCTTGAAAAGAGGGTATTTTGATCTTTATGCTTCCCAAATCATTGTCCACTTTAGGCCTTTTCTCTCGCACATATCCATCCACCTCAAACTCATCATCAACTCTACCACGCTGCCTATTGTGATTGTTGTTTTGCTGCCTATTTGGACCTCTCTCCTTCATTTGATCCAACCTTTCATGATTTGGCTCAATTTCAGCCCTCAACATGCGCCTCATCGCACCCAACAATGCTTGCATTTGAAGGTTGGGAAGTTGATGGCCCCTCTTCATCTCTTTGATCATTTTACATTCAGGAAAAAAAATTCTGCAGAAAAAATGTAAGGACCTCACAAAACACTCGCTCAAGTGTTTCACTCAATATTGATGCACTCCCACTCGTGTATGCACTCAAAATGAACTCGCAATCTCTTGACTTTTTCCACTCAATGTGTTTATCTCATGTTCTGAATCAAACTCAATGAAATCAAAAGAAGAATCAGGTGGATATCAAAATGAGTAGATAACCAAACCTATCAAAAGTTTAAAAGGAAGGTAAAAAGGAAAGAAGGTGAAAAAAAAAAAAACAACATAAAGATTTGGCTATGATGTTATTGCTTTTTTGCTATTTCTACGAAGAAAATCAAAAGGTAGAGATACAAGAAAGTGGAGGGATATCCAACAGATTTTTGTTTTTGTGGATAAAGAAAATCAAAAGACAAGAATGGGAAGGATAAGTACTGCCATTAATCATGTGGCTCTAGCTCTGGCCTATACTTCTCCAAATCAGCTTGTAGAAACAAGGAAAAATCACCTTCATAAGGCAGTACAACGTAGTTTATGTGTAGATGTTTTGCGGCTGAGGTTTTTCTACCCTGTTTCGGATGGCAGAGAAGAGGCGGAAGGGGATGAACTCCAACCCAATGAAGAAATTTCTTATGCAACTCCTATTTTCCTTGGAAGAAGATGATTTGGCTTTGTAGTTTTGTGGTGTTAGTTGTCCTTGCTTTGCAAGATTGGCCTTTGGAGGCTTTGGTTTCTCAGCTCCCAGGTGGCTTTTGGGAGTTGCTTTCTTCAGATTTGTTCCCCGTCCCAGGTTCTCAATTGAGCTGCATTGTTATCTTTTTTCTTTTGTTTGGAAGGACATGGGAATTGCCAATCCCTATAACCCTTTTGACACGTTTAGTTATAGTCTGCTCTACACCTTCGAGTTGGATGCGTTCAACCAGTGTCTGAGGGCTGCTTTCAATAGTTTCTATAGGCTATATTGGCCTTTGGCTTGTCTGAGTAATTGCCAATTTTGTTTTGGTTTTTTTGTTGCTTTTGATTCCTAGTTTTTGGATCCCTTTGATTTTGCCATTTTATTGTTTGGCAACCCTGTATTGGCCACGGCTCAGGCTTTTTGAGTCTCTGATTAATAAAATAAGTTAAAAGAAAAAATACAAGAATGCAAAGTAAAGGATATTCAAAAGATGTTTTTTGTTTTGTATTCCTCGCAACTACAATACTTTTTTTTTTGTTGCTTTTTTTTTGCTACTTTTTTTGTCTTTTACTATTGCGATAATGAATAACAAAAGAAGGAAATGAAAAGTGAAAGGTTTAGTTATGAAAGGGACAGGAAAAAGAAAAGATAACTTAAACTTACGTTGAAACAAGGCTCTGATTACCGAATTGATATGAACCTCACCCTCTAGTGTGATGAAAACCGTTATCTTAAGTTGGATCGTAACCAAAATCTGTAAGAACGAGTTTGATGAGCTCGATGACCCCTCACCTTATTGTGATGAGAAACCACGACTTCACAGGATGAGTCTTAACCCCTCACCTTTACTCAAATGGATAGCGTGATGAGAAACTAAGAACTTCAGATTCAAACTCCACACCAAGAATGGTGATAAGTTTGGATTTGAACGCCACAAGATTAACCTTGAGAAGTTCAGAAAGTTCAATCAAGAACAAAGAAAACAGATGTTTCTCGCAAGTTTAATATTCATTGAATGTTGAAAATGATAATGTAGCAGCCCTTATATAGGGAATAGACAAGAAACTCAAAGAACTAGAAAATAAAGATAAGACCAACATAATTAGATTGAAGATAGGAGCAACTTTTGAGTTTTCTTGCAGTCCAAAAGTTTTCTATACTTATCTTCTCATATTTTTTGATGAGATGATAAGATTGAATATCATTTTCTCCTTCTTGGCAATCAGCCCAACTTTCTTGAATAAGCCCATGTAGGGCTTCATATAACTTCTTTGCTCTTTGTCTTGTTATTGGCCCACTAGGAATTGACAATGGATCATTATGCTTATACCCTTCATCTAATTTGGCTCCAATAGTCGCATCAGAGAGGGTCTCCTTGTTGCAAACCACAACAGGATTTAAAGAAACCATATCTACGCCCATCCCAACAGACCGAGTACAAGTTATTAGATATACATCTAAAAACCAGATCGCAGGTTTTGTACAATTTTATTAATTTCAACATTAATTTCTTTTACAATCGCACACAAATTATAGAATTTACACCCTACAATCTTAAAGTGTTATTATGTGATTGAAATTAAATTGAATTTGCTGATTGTTTGTTGATTACCAAAACATGAACCAGAACATGGACATTGACACTGATGTCCCAATATTTTTAGAGATAAGTGGGCTACTGAAACGTGGGGAATCATTGCTGCGGCTTTTTCATGTGTCAGACCAATATCTTCGTCGACTTTTATTCACGTCTGGACATCTCAATTCCTGATAAGCGGACAAATGACCTTATATTTGTCCATATTTTCCCCCTTACTTCTTGTTTGTTCCGCTCTTTTATAAAGTCATTTGATGCTTTCTTTGTCCATTTCAGGTTTAAAATATGTATTACACGATATGAAGTGGCCCGAAGAAAATCTGGATGATTTCCGGTCCATCAAGATCAAAAACAGTAAGTTTGGGGAAGCTGCAAAAGTGATTCGGCCGAATCACAAAGTGATTCGCCCACCAGCTTGGCCGAATCACCCTCAGCTACACGAATCAACTTGACTCGGGGAGAACTTGACTTGTTTGACCGAATCACATATGAGGTTGACCGAATCAAAAAGTGATTCGGCCACGTAAGAAGCAAGCTGCCCGAATCAGTTTACCTCTACAAGGATCATGACCGACCCCAAATGGAGTTTGACCGAATCAGAAAATAATTCGGCCAGAAGAAATCGATTCGACCAAGCAGAAACCCCACTGAGTATATGATTTGGCTAAATCAGAAAGTGATTCGCCCAGGTACCCAAATCATCTTAGATCCATAAGGATGTTTGACCGATCAAATAAGGGTTGATCGAATCAGAAAGTGATTCGGTTAGGGAAAAGTGATTCAGCTAGCTCGAAACAGCTCTGATTAAATGATTCGGACACACTGTCCGAATCAGTTTTATTAAGGCTTGTCCGAATCAAGTGATTCGGGAACTGCGAGTAAATTTTGAAAATCTTCAAAGGGTATAAATAGAATGAGATGTAAAATTAGAACTCCTTGCTTCCAGAATGAAAACCCTAGGCGAATTCTCTTGGAGAACTTGAAGAATTGTCAAGGATTGGAGGAAGACTTACGCAATTGGAGAATCTACATCAACCCTCTACTCAACCACTACCTCTTTGCATCCAATTGGTGAAACTTTTAATTAAATATCATGTTTTGTTTTAAACTCACCATGAGTGAGTAGTTGTTCAGCAGTTAGGGTCCTTATGGATCCCTTAGGTTTGATTGTAATGCAAGACTTGTCTTTTTATTTATATGAGTGAAGTTTGGTTGAAAATTCTTATACTTGTTCTCCATATCAATTTTGTGCACATCAAGTGTTTGACGAAATACCTAAGTTAGTATGAATTGATAAAACACCTAGGGATGGAATGAGAGTTGAACTTAGGTTGTTTAGGAGATCAAGCATGATTATTTTAGGTTGCATATGTGCGCGAGAGTGACATACGCATTCCACTAGGCTAAGTATTGAGCGACTCTAGTTAACTATCAATAAACCGAGAGGTTGAGATTAGGAGACTTTAGTTCTACGCGGTTCAATAGAGCGAGAGTTTGAGAACCGTACTATTTAGGTATTATTCGCATTCTAGAGAAGGAGCGAGAGTTGAATTTAGAATGTGTGATACTTTATCCAAAAACCATCACTCGAATTTACACATGATTTAGACAAGTTTTGTATTGCTAATCGCATGACCTAGGGTTGAAATAGGATTCCGACTACGCCTTCTCTATTACTTTACTTCTTGGACCATATTTCACCTTGTCTTTAGTATTCACTAGAGATACCTCACTTAGAGGAAAAGAACTCCATTTTCATTTAGTAGACTTGCATTAGGCATTACTAGCTAGCTTTAGACTAATCTAGTCTTTTCTCTTGGGTTAAACCGAGGTCACTCGGATTATAAATATTTTTTGAACACCGTGATTGGATTAGTATTTATACTACCACAATAACCACAACATTTCAAAATGGCGCTGTTACCGGGGAATAGCCATTAGACTAGTTTGCTTTTTAGTATTGCTTTAGTTAGTCTACTTTATTTTTTTTCCTTTACTTTGTTGATCATGATTGCGTGCTATTCTTGCCTACTTTAATTTAAATTCACACTTGCTAATGCTTTCTTCGATCGCTTGGTAGGTGTTTGAATGCAAACTCGATCGCGCACGAAAAAGGCACAAGAACAAGCTTTCGCGTCAACATCAAATTTTGATACCCCCTTCCTAAAACTGAAGTTCATCAATAAATAATGGAGAATATGGACCAACCACCAGCAAGAATTGCAGATCAACCGAATCCGAGGAGGCTAGGGAATGCTGCTCGTTCGCAAGAGGACGATGAGAGACCGGTTGGGGAATACATTGCCCCAACCATTGGACATTATGGATCACCCATTTATTTGGAAGAGGGTGACGATAAGGAATTCGAAATAAAGTCGGCGCTTCTCCACATGGTAGCCGCGAATCAATTTGAAGGGTATGGCAACCCTAATGCGCATCTGGGGCAATTTACAGAATTATGCCGCACTTACAAAGTGCAGGGAATCAGACCGAAGGCGATATACATGAAGGTATTTCCATTCTCATTAAGCGGAAAAGCCAAGGATTGGCTAATGAGTCACGAGCCGAATACCTTCCACACATGGGAACAACTTGCCCAAGCCTTCTTAATTCAATTCTTCCCACTGGCAAAGACTAAGAAAATCCGCGATAGAATATGCCAATTCACGCAACAAGATGACGAGAATTTTCATGAGGCATATGAGCGCTTCAAAGAGCTACAAAGAGATTGTCCGCATCACGGATTCAGCAAATGGCGGCTCATGCAAAGCTAGCGGAGGAGCAATGATGGACTTGAGAGGCTCCGATGGATTCAAGATTATTGACAAAAACCCGCGGAATTCACATCAATGGGGTGGAGAAAGGAACCAACTAAAAAAGAAAGGGAAGGAGCATACCTCCAAAGCTGTGATGAAAGAAGATTTCAATTCCCTAGCAAAGACGGTGAATTCCTTGGCAGCTTTAATTGGAAATTTAAACCTCAACAAAAAGAGAGAAAACCAGCAAGTTTGCGGTATTTATTCTAGCCTAGCGCATAATGATGACTCGTGCACCGCAAAGCACGCGGACGAGTATGAAGATATGAATTACTTGGTCTGAAATCAAGGGAGAGAATATGCATCACCGCAAGCTAGCGGTTATCAGCCAAGGAACCCTCCAGCCCATGTGAGATTCCATGAAGATCCGAATTTTCCAAGAAGACCGCCGCTGAATATAGAGCCCAAACCAGCACCGCTAGGATTTGTTGCAAGAAATCAGAATCAAGGAGCCCCCTCCAACACATATCAGCCGAGGAATAACTATCAAGGCGGAAATTATCAAAGGCCAAACAATTTCAGCCATCAAAATCAGTGAACGAACCAAAGGCACGAAGAGAACCAAAGCAATGAGGAGCCGTCCCTGATTTCTATTGTTGCCCAGTTGCCCGCGACTCAAGCCCAGCAGCAAAAAGACAACCAGCTTATTCTTCAAAGGCTAGATCAATTGCAAGCGCACAATAAAATGCTCGAAACGCAGATTGCCCAACAAGCTGGCTCGTCTTCGAAATATACAGGGAAGCTGCCCTCGCAACCCGATGTGAATGCCTCCGTGACGATTAACGCAATCACACTCAAGAATGGGAGAGTTCTAAAGGAGCCGCACCCAAAGGCCAAAGTGGGAAAGGCAGCAGATGGAGTTGTCGAAGAAGAGTCTTTGCCGCAGAATTCGAGTGATGTATGGGAGAAGGAAAAGCCGCAGGAGCCAGCACCTTATGTGCCGCCGGTTCCCTTCCCTCAAAGGCTGAAAAAGAAGAAGGAGGATGCGCATTTCAAGCGCTTTGCGGAGATGCTGAAAAAGCTGCAAGTGACTTTGCCATTTACGGAGGTACTCACTCAAATGCCTACCTATTCTAAATTTTTGAAAGATATTATGTCCCATAGAAGGGAAATGCATGATTTAGACCATGTGGCTTTAGATGCAAATTGTAGTGCTATAATTCAGCGTGCCATGCCTAGGAAGCTTAGCGATCATGGGTCATTTTCTATTCCTATTTCTATTGGAGAAATTAGCATAGCTAGTGCATTGTGTGATTTAGGTGCTAGCATATCTTTAATGACTTATTCACTTTTTAATAAGATAGATATGGGGGAATTGACTCCAACCACGGTTAATTTGAGATTAGCGGATCGTTCTTCTCGGGCACCTAAGGGTATCTTAGAGGACGTTCCCATTAAGGTTGCGCAATGTTATGTTCCGGTTGATTTTTACGTGTTAGACATGGATGAAGATAAAGAAATCCCCATAATTCTAGGTAGACCATTTTTGAACACGGTTAAGGCTATTATAGATTGCGGGAAAGGTACAATCGAATTAAATTTTGGTAGTGAAAATATCAAATTCGATTTGAAAAGTATGCTTAGGACACCTAGTAATTCTATGGATTGTCAATTGATTGAATCCTATGATGCGTATAATTTTTTTGACTCTCTTGGTTAACTGACAAGCTTTGAGTATGACTTGCTTGCACAAGAGGGAAATAGCTCGTCGTTCACCTCTATAATGGAAATTGATGAGGATCCCGCTGATTTTAATGATGGTGCGAAAGGAATAAATGAGGCGCCACGGTGAGGGACCAAACGAATCTAAGGTATGAATTCTTGGGACCAAACGAATCTTTACCCGTTATCGTAGAAGCTTCTTTGAATGATATTGAAACTTCTAAATTGATGAATGTGTTGCATGAATATAAAGGTGCCATTGGGCACTCCATTGATGATTTGAAGGGGATTAACCCCGATGTGTGCATGCATAGAATTCGTTTAGAAGATAATGCGAAGCCTAGTCGTGAGTTTCTTAGGCGTTTAAATCCTAAGCTAGGAGAAGTTGTATGAAGGAAGTCACAAAATTGTGCAACGCAGGTATTATTTATGTCGTCCCGGATTCCGAGTAAGTGAGCCCAATTCATGTGGTATCTAAAAAGGGCGGCATCACCGTGGTTAGGAATGAGAAAAATGAATTGATACCTACGCGTATGGTCACGGGGTGGAGGATTATAGGAAGCTGAATTCAGCCACAAAGAAGGATCACTTTCCCATCCCCTTTATAGATCAAATGTTAGAACATCTAGCGGAGCATGAATATTTCTATTTTCTTGATGGGTATAGTGGCTTCTTTCAAATTCCTATCCACCCCAATGACCAAAAAAAGACTACGTTTAGTTGCCCTTACGGCACATTTGCTTATAGGAGGATGCCCTTTGGTCTTTGTATGATGTCCATTTTTGCTAAATTCTTAGAGAACTCTATGGAAGTATTTATGGACGATTTTTCCGTGCATGGCTATTCATTTGATGATTGTCTCACAAATTTGTCTCGTGTGTTGGCTAGGTGTATTGAGATGGACCTAGTACTAAATTGGGAGAAATGCCACTTTACGGTGAAGGAAGGCATTGTGTTTGGACACCTTGTGTCAAAAAGAGGAATTGAGGTCGATAGAGCCAAAATTAATGTTATTGAGAAGCTGCCACCGCCGAGAGATGCAAAAGGAATAAGGAGTTTCCTCGGGCACGCTGGATTCTATAGGAGGTTCATCAAGGACTTCTCGAAAATTGCAAAACCGCTTACAAATTTGCTATGTAATGAGGTAGAATTTAATTTCGATGAACCGTGCCATCAAGCGTTTCAAATGCTAAAGACAGCTTTGGTGTCCGCCCCGATAATTCAACCACCGAATTGGGAGATTCCTGATAGAGCCTAGTTATATGCGCTATTTAGATCTTAACACTGTCCTTGTTTGCATTATTTTGTGTACAAGATTACTGGTTTTCGGTATTTTTGTATTTCAGGATAAAACAGGAGCATTAGTCAGATGTCCGCTAACGAGAATTTTTAGAGCGCAATGCACGACCCGCGGAGCTAGCAGCGCAAAAGGAGCTAGCTGATTCGGACTACAGTGCGCAAACCGACTGCGCAAAGCAAGTAGCGCAATCAGCGTGCGGAGGATGGCAGAGTTTCTAAATATTGATCATCCTTATCTCCTAGATTTGGGAAGTTGCTAAAATTCTCTCGGGCCAAATCTAAGCATTCATTGGGCTTCAAGACCAGTAAATAAGAGGAGGGAAGCTAGGGTTTGGAAGAGAGAGAGAGAGAGCAGATAGAGAGAAGGACACACAACAGCTAAAACACACGAGCTACTCCAGCCCAGATTCTGCGCGAACCACCTGCGCCAGCCGAGAATAGCAATCTGCACTTGTGCCGACCTGCTACTTTTCTCTTGCTGCCTTAGTTTTAATTATTATTTCTATGATGTTTGTTTCTAGCATGTCTAGCTAAACACTTTGTATCGGTTGGGCATGATTCTATGAAGTATTTCCTTTGAGGCTTGTGCTTAATGCTTAGTTAGTCTACTTATATTAAATCTATGCATATGGGTGATAATTAGCTGTGCGAATAAGAGAAGCCTTGAACCGCAATCTTATTCTAACTGCTCGTTATTGTATGTTAAACTAGTTGATAACTTGACGGTGACAACTAGGAGTAACGCACTAGGATAATCAGCTGCTACTGTGATAGGATTCGTAGCTGCTTAGACTAGTTTCAGGAATTAATAGCTCATGGACTTTGATCGGAACATGCGTGCACGTTAGGAAGCCTTGATCGGACACTAACTTAAGTAGAACTGCACTATAGATGTTTAGAGTCGGTGATAAGGGATACATTCATAGAGGATTGTCTGTACCAATGCTTTTCATAGTCATAGTACTTAAAATCTACTGCCTGCGCACGTATCGTGCAACTCTGCTTTCACTACTGTTCATTCGCGCACCTGCGCAACCCAATCACTCACAACCCCAATTTCGTAAGTTATAGGTTGCTAGCTAAGACGAGTCTGCACGCTCCTTGTGGGATCGACCCTGACTTGGCCGTTGTACTAAGTGGAGAAGGAAGGATTAATTTGACGCGTACAACGACGCGCGATCAATTCCGTTTGAGCTAATGTGCGACTCTAGCTATAGCGCTATTGGAGCGGTATTGGGTCAAAGGGTCGACAAGTGTTTGCGCGTGATTTATTATGTATGTAAGGCCCTTGACTCTACACAAGAAAATTATTCGACCACAGAAAAAGAGATGCTTGCTATTGTTTATGCCTTCGAGAAATTCAGACAATACTTGATCGGGTCCAAAACAATTGTCTACATGGACCATGCAGCGATCAAATAACTTATGGCAAAAAAGGAGGCAAAGCAAAGACTTATCTGCTGGATTCTCCTTTTACAAGAGTTCGATGTTGAAATTAAAGATAAGAAAGGAGTGGAAAATGTGGTCGCGGATCACCTATTGAGTCTTGAGCAAATCAGTGGTGATGATGCCAAGAGTGTGCCGATTGAAGACTCTTTTTTTGGCGAATATTTGTTCAGCATTGAAACAACGCAAGCTCCCTGATATGCTGATTTTGTAAATTTTCGTGCTTGTGGTTTTCTACCGGAAGGGGCGAATCACAATCAAAGGAAGAAATTCCTCCATGACCGTTATTATTGGGATGAACCATTTCTTTATAGGCTATGCGCTGATGGTTTATATCGGTCATGCATCCCGGAGGATGATCAAAAGGGTATTTTGCGAAGCTGCCACTCTTCCCCTTATGGTGGACATGGCTCCAGCTCCAAAACAGCCGCGAAGGTTCTACAATGCAATTTTTATTGGCCTACGTTGTCTAAGGACGCGTATGAATTTGTGAAGTCTTGTGACGCATGCCAACTTACGGGAAATATTTCTAAGTGTGACCAGATGCTGCAGAAGGGAATCCTTGAGGTTGAAATATTTGGTGTTTGGGGTATAGACTTCATGGGGCCGTTCCCATCATCGAATGGGAACAAATATATTCTGGTTGCCGTCGATTATGTCTCCAAATGGGTGGAAGCCGTCGCTGCTCCTTGTGATGCTAATGTGGTACAGAGACTTTTCACCAAAATAATATTTCAAAGGTTCGGTGCGCCAAGAACAATGATCAGCGATAATGAATCGCACTTTAAAGAAAAACAGTTTGAGGCATTGCTCCGCAAATATGGTGCCTACCACAAGATAGCACCGCCGTATCACCCTCAGACCAGCGGCCAAGTGGAAGTCTCTAATCGCGAGATCAAGGCAATATTGGAGAAAACGGTTAGTAGTTCTCGCAAGGATTGATCGTCAAAGCTTGATGAAGCATTGTGGGCTTACCGAACGGCGTTTAAGACACCAATCGGTATGTACCTTGCCATCTCCCCGTGGAACTTGAATATAAAGCTATGTGGGCTGTAAAGAAGCTGAATTTCGACTTGAAATCAACAGGGGAGAAGAGACTACTCCAGCTTCATGAGCTAGATGAAATCAGACTTAACTCGTATGAAAATGCCAGAATTTATAAGGAGAAGACCAAGTTGTGGCACGGCAAGAAAATTCAGAGGAGAACTTTCTCGAAAGGGGTCAGCGTCTTACTTTTCAATTCCAAACATAGACTATTCCCGGGAAAGCTGAAATCAAGGTGTACAAGGCCTTTCAAAGTCCCCATTTTGGCGGCTGATTCACCATTTTATTCCGACTTCCATTCACATCCGCAAGGATGGTGGCCGGTATGTCAATAACGCAGATATAGATCTCCTGCTTCAAATTCGTTCTGGCCAGCTGATAGAGCCTGTTTATACGCGCTATTTAGATCCTAACACTATGCTTGTTTGCATTATTTTGTGTACAAGATTACTGGTTTCCGGTGTTTTTGTATTCCAGGGCGAAACGAGGGCCTAAGTCGGATACGCGCTAACAGGCAGCATTTAAGGAACGCAACACACAGCCTGCGGAGCTAGCAGCGCAAACAGGATAGGAAGTGGCAGAGTCGACTACGGTGCACAGACAAATTGCGCTAACCAATGTGTGCAGTGCGCCATGCGCAGGATATTGGTGTTTCCAAATCTTGACACCATCAGATTTGGAAGTTGCCAAGGCCGTCCTTGGGCCTCATGAGCAGTATATAAAGAGAAGAAGGCTAGGGTTTGAAAGGAGGAACACAGACACACCACAACAGACGAGAGAGAGGCAGAATTGAAAAACACACGAGCTACAGTGAGGACCTGCGCTACCCGACTGCGCCGGCCGAGACACTGCAACCTGCACGCACCTGCTTGTTACTGTTTTCTTGGATACTTTAGTTGTTATTTACTATTTCTATGATGTTTACTACTAGCATGTCTAGCTAAACGCTTTGTATCGGTTGGGCATGATTCTATGAGTATTTCCTTTGAGACTAGTGCTTAATGCATAGTTTGTTTGCTTGTATTAATTCTGTGCACACTGTTGACAGCTAGTTGCATGAGTAGGGGAAGCCTTGAACCGCAATCTTACTCTTGTTACTTGTTTGTTATATGTTAAACTAGTTGGTAGCTTGACGGTGACAGATAGGAGTAACGCGCTAGGATAATCAGCTCTGAAATTCGTAGTGTCTTGGTTCGACAGATTTTGTGAACAAGAAGTTGCTGCAGCACACTCTTGTTCACTTAAATATTGTCACAGCAAACAATGAACAAGGCACAGGTTTGTTCACCCAGTTCGGCCAATCTGCCTACGTCTGGGGAGGACTATTCTCCAGTCCTCAATCCACTCAACCAAAGGTTCCAAGTACACACGGTTACAACTCACGCAACCTATGCTACTCAACCTCGTGTGGACCACTCAACACTATCAGAACAAGCTCTGATTTGTGTCTGCACACCCTCTACAATATGTCAATCTAGAATAGCTACAATCCTCTCAAAGAACTCAGCCTATTCTAAATTACACTACTCAGCAGGGTTGCTGCAGCAACAGCTGTAACACACAGCTGAAGCACAATGTCCGCGTCGCTCCAAGGCCTTCTGCCGAGCCGATCGAACCTCTCAAAGAGCGCTGCACACTCTGGACAACTCCAACTCACTCAGTGACCACCTGTCACTAGTGAGTACTCCCGCACGACACTTGACCGAGCCTTCCACCCGTCAGTTCTTCCGCGGCTGCCCTTGATCAACCAACAAGCTCCCTAGCTCTGAATTGGCTTCCAGATCAAGCACGAATCAGACTCTGCAAGTCCTGATTCTCTTCTGCAATACTCACCACAGCTCTGCGCTCAACGCTCTGCTCACGGGTGATGATCGAAGAAAACTCCCGTCACACACCAAGGATCCTCACTCTGAAATCTGTGTGTGCTCTCGTGTATCCCTCAGCTTCGATCAACCTCTTCAGCCCTGAACCCCTTCTGCTTAAATAGCCGCACCACTTTAAGCAATTTCCAGGTTTAGGCAATTGACCCACAAGATCAATTATCTCCTAAAATTTAGGAGATTAGATTTGATTATTCTCTCCAATGCAAATCTCCTTCTCTGACTAGTAAACCTACCTGGAAAATACTCCATAGCATTTTAGAAAATCTCCAGATGCTCTGCATAAGGTTTCCAGCCCTTCCGAACAAGTCCAGACAGCTGCTACTTCTTGGACAGTTGAAACAGCCTGTTGAACAAGCTCCTGCTGCAGCATCCCCTGCTGCAGCTGCTGCTAGTTCACTTCTGCTTGACTTGCTTGTTCGTTTGAGCTGTAGCAGCTCCTTGTTCACTTATGCTGGTTTTGTCAAACACTGCCATACTTGCATCATCAAGCTGCTACTGTGACAGGATTCGTAGCTGCTTAGACTAGTTTCAAGAATTAATAGCTCATGAACTTTGATCGGAACATGCGCATATGTTAGGTAGCCTTGATCGGACACTAACTTCAGTAAACTGAACTATAGACGTTTAGAGTCGATGATAAGGAATACATTCATAGAGGATTGTCTGCACCGATACTTTTCATAGTCATAGTACTTAATCTCTACTGCCTGGGCACGTCTAGTGCAATTCCTGCGTTAACTACTGTTTACTCGCGCACCTGCGCAACCCAATCACTCACACCCCAATTTTCGTAAGTGTAGGTCACTAGTTAGAGCGAATCTGCTTGCTCCTTGTGGGATCGACCCTGACTTAGCCGCTATACTAAGTGGAGAAGGAAGGATTAATTTGACGCGCACAACGACGCGCGCATCAAATTTTGGTGCCGTTGCCGGGGAGCAACACAGATAAGCTTTAACCAGCTTAAGTTTTCTTTTACAATAGTTAGTTATTTCTGTTTTGCTTTATTCTCATTGTTGTTTCTGACAGCGCGCTATCAACATCAGCCTGTGCAACCTTGAAACAGTTGCGCTGCGCAAATTCTAGTTGCGCACTGACAGACGCGACAGCTTAGTTGTCTTTTAATTTCGTTTTCTTTGAGATTTAGAACAGGTCATGGAGGATAACAGTGTCGTTGGAGACAACTTAGGGGACAGAACCCCAGACAATGCAGGAGCAGATAACCGCGCAGTTCGGTTCAGAGAAGAAGTACAGCGCGAATTTAAAGCAAGGATGGCCGCTGAAATGTATAATGCGCCACCCGCGTGACAAGTTGTGCGACGCAGAACAGTGCGCGAGATGTCAGCTCCAATAACAGTTAACCAGCCATGGTGCATAGTGCTTCCACCAGACGGTAATTTTGAGCTAAGGAGCTCGCTCATTCATCACATGCCCAAGTTCCACGGGATGAACAACGAGAACCCAGTCAAGCATGTGCGAGAATTCCTAGTCATTTGCGAGAACATGAAGGCCGACGGGGAGAGCGACCAAGCGCTGAAGATGAAGGCGTTCCATTTTCATTGTGTGACACAGCCAGACATTGGCTGATGAGCTTACCAGCAGGATCAATTCACACATGGGAGCAGCTGCAGAAGAAGTTCTTGGACAAATTCTACCCCGCAGCCAAGATCGCGCTACTCAGGAGGGAGCTGGCCGCACCTAGGCAGGGCGCAGGAGAGTCACTATCGGAGTATTATGAGCGTTTCAGGGAGCTGGAGGCCAATTGCTACAATCACGGCCTGCCCCAGAATGTGCTGATAGAGAATTTCTTGAACGGATTGCTACCCATGGAGCTGAGATTATTGAATGCATGCGCAGGAGGCGACATTTGCAACATGTACCCAGAGGACGCGTGGCAGCTGATAGAAGACTCTGCTGGACAGGTAAGACATCAGCTAACACTTGAAAATAGTCGTGCTCGTTCTGTGCATCAGGTAGAAACAAGCGCTGAGATAAAGGAAATGAAGGCCATGCTGCAGAAGTTGATGCATGCGCAGGGGGCGCAACAAGCTGCGGCAAACGTATGCGAATTCTGTACGTCCACTGAGCACAAAACCGATGCATGTCCCACACTTTTCGAGGAATCGGGAGATGTCAATGCTCTAGGAGGATGGGATAATAGAGGGCCGCAGAGGCAGAATCAGCCGCGTTTCGGAATAGCCGCAAATGGGTTCAGATGGAAGGAGGAAAACAATTTCCAAAGGCAGTCCGCGGATCAGCGCGCACCACAGCAGACGCAACAAGCTGCGCCCTACAATCCACATCGCAGCACTGACGCGCCAGCGCAAAACAATCAGCAGCCGAGGCGATCCTTAGAAGATGTCGTGGGCCAGCTAGCAGACACAGTGCGCAAGAATGATGAGAAGTATGACAAGAGGTTCGAGACCATTGAAAAGCAGCTGTCACAGATCGCTACCACAGTGTATGAGCTGAAAAAGAGCGATGGCAACCTGCCTTCGCAAGTGATCCAGAATCCCAAGGGAGGAGTCAACGCAGTGACACTGAGGACTGGGCGCACGGTAGGAACAGAGCAGACCGCAAAGGCGCCCGCGCAACCAGTTGCACAAGCTCCCGATCCAGCAGAGCCAGATGCGCAACCAGAGGCGCGAGCCACAAGCCAGCAGGGCGAGGCGCCAGGTATGGCGCAATCAAAAGACAAAGGCATGAATCGTACTAACATACCTGCACCTTTCCCTGTACAGGCACCATCGGCTAGGAAGGAAGCGCTTCATAAGGAGCTCTACGAGTTATTCAGTAAGGTGGAAATAAACATTCTCCTTATTGAAGCAGTTCGGCAGATCCCTAGGTATGCCAAGTTTTTAAAGGAGCTGTGCACAAACAGAAGGAGGAAACGCGAGTGCGCACAGGTAATGCTAAATGCGCAGGCCTCAGCAATCGTGCAGCATAAGGTACCACCTAATTGCCGGGATCCAGGTACGTTCACCATCCCCTGCACTTTAGGTCTCACCATTCAGCTAGCAGATCGGTTGTGCAAGCAACCGACGGGCATGATCGAGGACGTTCTCGTCTGAGTAGGAGAGCTGGTGTTCCCAGCAGATTTCTATGTCCTAGAAATGGAGGGTGAGTCGAGCAAAGGCAATGCGCAGATCCTATTGGGCAGACCATTTCTGATGACAGCGCGCACAAAGATAGGCGTTTGGAGGGGTACGCTCTCAATAGAGGTTGATGGCGAGGAAATTCATTTTAACATATTCAAAGGGATGCAGCACCATCATGAGGACGCCACAGTGCACGTGATGGAGAACATAGATGACTTGGTTGCAGATGCGCAATGTGCAAGCGCAGCAGAAGAACCTGAGACACTGGCACAGGCAGAGTTGGAGGCACATGAGGATGAGCTGAGCAGTGCTGAACCAGCATCCAGAAAGGTACACGATATAGTTAATGTCTGCACTGCTAATAAAATCTTGCCCTCTATTTTCCGCTGCCCTTCATGGACCAGATGCTAGATCGATTAGCAGGGAAGCCATACTTTTGCTTCCTGGACGAGTATTCAGGGTACAATCAGATACCCAGTGCTGCGGAAGATCAAGAAATAACCACGTTTACCTACCCATTCGGTACGTTTGCGTTTCGGCGCATGTCATTTGGGCTGTGTAACGCGCCAGGTACGTTCCAACGTCTAGTCATGAGCATCTTTTCTGATATGATTGGTATATGCATAGAGGTGTTCATGGATGATTTTACTGTGTACTGAGGTACCTTTGACGCATGCTTAACTCATCTTGAAAAGGTCTTAGCGCGCTGCATTTCAAAAAACCTAGTGCTCAATTATGAAAAATGTCATTTTATGGTATCACATGGAGTAGTACTAGGACATATTATCTCGCAGGAGGGGATCAAGGTAGACAAAGCCAAAATAGATCTTATTTCTAATCTGCCTTATTCCACTAACGTGCGCGATGTGAAATCATTCCTTGGGCATGCTAGATTTTATAGGCGTTTCATAAAAGATTTTTCTAAGATTTGTATACCCCTGTCTAACCTCTTGCAAAAGGATGTACGTTTCGAATTTACTGATGAGTGCAGGGCCGCATTTGATAAGCTGAAGGAGGCGCTGACAAGTGCCCTAGTGATGCGCGCGCCAGACTGGAGCCTGCCGTTTGAACTGATGTGTGACGCAAGTGACTATGCAGTGGGACAGCGCGTGGACAAGAAGGCGCATGCCATCTATTATGCATCGCGCACACTGGACGCTGCGCAGAGGAACTACACCACCACGGAGAAGGAACTTCTGGCAATCGTGTTTGCACTGGAGAAGTTCCGCGCATATGTTCTGGGCGCCAGAGTCATCGTCTACATAGACCACGCAGCAATACGTTACCTGATCTACAAGAAGGAGACTAAGCCGCGCCTGATGCGCTGGGTGCTCCTACTTCAGGAATTCGACTTGGAAATCAAGGATAAGAAGGGCACGGAGAACACAGTCGCGGACCACCTGAGCAGGATCGTGAAAGAGGAGGAGCCAGGGTGGATCACGGAGACATTCCCTGATAAGCATCTGATGGTGCTGACAGGTAAGGTACCATGGTATGCGCACATTGCGAATTACCTGGTCACAGGTACGTTTCCTTCTCATTTCACTAAAACCCAATGCATGAGATTAAAGCATGAGTCCAGGTATTACATTTGGGATGATCCGTATATGCTCAGAATAGGACCTGATCAGATTTTGAGGCGATGCGTGCCTGACCATGAAATTAACTTTGTTTTGATGTTTTGTCATGCGCACCCATGCAGAGGACACTTTGGTCCAAAGCGCACTAGCAGAAAGATCCTGGATTGCGGATTTTATTGGCCACACTTGTTTAGTGACTCGTATAACCACTGCAGGAATTGTGACAGGTGCCAGCGCACAGGGGGATATCAGCGCCCAATGAGATGCCGCAGACGCCAATTCTAGTGGATGAAGTATTCGATATTTGGGGAATTGACTTCATGGGCCCATTTCCTCCATCTTCCGGATATGAGTACATATTGGTGGCAGTGGATTATGTCTCCAAATGGGTTGAGGCTAAGGCCACCCGGAAGGATGATGGTAAGACGGTCGCTGACTTTTTGTGCACTAACATTTTTTGTAGGTACGGGGTGCCTCAGGCAGTCATAAGCGACCAGGGGACGCATTTTTGCAATAGGATAGTGGCGCAGGTATTCAAGCATTATGGAGTGCGCCACAAGACGTCCACCGCTTACCACCCACAGACGAATGGCCAGGCTGAGGTCTCCAACAGAGAGATCAAGCGCATCCTGGAGAAAACTGTGAGACCGTCGCGCAAAGACTGGAGCCAGCGCCTTGACGATGCGCTATGGGCATACCGAACCGCACATAAGACACAAATCGGGACTTCACCGTTTCGGTTGGTTTATGGAAAAGCGTGCTACCTGCCAGTGGAGTTGGAACACAAGGCATACTGGGCATTGCGCGTTTGCAACCTGAACCTAGACGAGGCTGGTAAGGAGCGCGCATTTGAGCTAAGCGAATTAGAAGAGCTGCGCCTAGATGCATATGAGGGGCTGCGCGATTACAAGGCGCGCACAAAGGCATTTCACGACAAAAACATCCTCAGACGCACTTTTGAGCCAGGAGACCAGGTACTATTGTTCTCCTCGCGCCTAAAGCTCGTGCCTAGGAAGCTGCGCAGCAAATGGACGGGACCATACACGGTTACCAAGGTTTTCCCTTTCGGAACAATCGAGTTAGAAAACGAGCACCGGCATCGTTTTCAGGTCAATGGGCAGAGAGTGAAAAAGTATTTAGGAGAACCTTGGGATGGCACAGCGCGCGAAGTTGACTTGGCAGAGCCCGAAATAGAAGATGCGCAGGTTGCTGCGCCAGAGTCGCCACCAGATGCACCAGAGGGAGAACTGGGAACTACTGCTCATATTTCTTCTTCCTCTTTACCTAACCTCGTTACTTATGACTTATCACATACTATTAACCATGTTGACCACCCTTCCGATCCTTTGCGCAGGACAAAGAAGAACGCAACACACGCACGAGCGCGGGGTCACTCAGGAGCAAGAGTGGGGGAGGTCGCTGGCCCACGTTTACGTAAGTAACGAGGTACAGTCGAGCCAACGACGTTAAACAAAGGCACTTGTCGGGAGGTAACCCGACACGCTTTCCTTTTACACGTTTTTTTTAGTTCTAGTGTCTTTTAGCTACTTTAGGACTTGTAGTTTTAGTCGCGCAGCAGTGCACAGGTCTGTTCGCAAATTCAGTGGGCAGAATAGCTGCGCCAGACAGGGGGTATGAAAGGCAAGGATTAGAGAAAAATTTCAGCATTTTTACAGTCGACCGTTGCAAAGAAGCTCCTGTCCTCAGCCTCCGCTCACCGTCCAGCGATCAACCAGCCATCCGTTTAGAAAGATTCAAAGAGCTTACCGTCGCACACTCCCTAGGTAACCCTTCCCCTCAGTTTTAGCCGATTTGGTTAGGGTTTGTGCAGTGGAAGAGTTGCTCTAGTTTTGAAATCGACCCTAGTTCGCCTGCACCATTCGGAGTTCTGGGCAGTGGGGTTTGTAGGCGGACGTTAGGCGACCTGTGGGTGACAGTTTCAGGGTGTTTGTCGGAGTTTGGATTTTTGAGCATTTGTGGAGCTTTGACCTTAGTTGACCGGAGGAACCCCAGTGCACCATGCAGCCTGCCGAGGATCAAGAAACCCCAGCATCATTTGCCAGCAAGTTTGAAGCCTTCATGAGGCTGGAGATGTACGGGACCCCGTACATCAGCAGAGACTTCCTGCGTCAAGTAGGGTTGGAGGCCCTCATTGTGGAGAAGCTCGCGCTGGCGGGCTGGGAGGCGCTGTTGGAGATCAACAGCGCAGCTGACAAGGAGGACACATGTGAGTTTTTGGCGTCGCTGGAGACGGCCGATTTGGAGATCAGGTACCGGCACAGAGGGGTCTGGTACATTGCCTCGGCAAAGAGGCTGAAGCGCACGCTGAGGTGCCCCAAGGTGCGTGAGGCGGATATAGACACGCACACGAATCAGGAGGCGTGGCGTGAGATGGCGACCGGCCCAGTTTTTGCCGTGGGGTGCAGCCGAGGATGCGAGCTGCGCGACCCGTGGATGTTCTACTTATGGCGCATGGTCGCCTATGCAATCATCGGGCGTTTTAATGGTGCGCCATAAATCAGCCTGCTGGACATGGACATATTGAAGGGATTTTACTATGGGAAGAAGGTGCTGTTTGTCTCGGACATGGTGGTCCATTGGAGTCGGGTCAGCACGAAGGGGCCGCTGACTTGTGGCGGAATGATCACGCACCTGCTGCGTGCGCTGCATGGAGAGCCGGAGGTGCCCGAGCACACGGTAGTGCCAGCTGTTCCCCTGGACCGTGCCCATATGCTGCAGCTCCGAGCGGTAGCCGTGAGAGAGGATGGGACATTGGAATGGTGCTACCAGCTGCAGCCGGCCCGAGCGCCGCGGCACAGAGCAGAGAGCAGTGTGCAGCCAGAGGAGGCCGCTGAGGAAAGGGAGATGGAAGACGCCCCAGAGCCAGCTGCGCCTCCAGTCAGGCGCATGAGGACTCGTGCGCAGACTGGAGCGCGCCAGAGGGCCAGTGCACCGCAGGGGGAGCCAGTTACCATAGCCATTGATGATTCTCCCCCGTGTGCACAAGGAAAGCACCCCAGGACAGAGGCAGAGGAGGCGCCTGAGGAGGTATCAGAGGAGCAGCGCATGATGTTCAAAGTCATGCGCGTGCTCGAGTATTTAGCGCCAGAGGGGGCAGACCTGAGCATGAGCCCACCATCAGGGTGGAGATTTGGAGATTCTATCCCCCCTCTCCTCAGTCTGCGTAGGCCGCCTCCAGGATCCCCCAGCGAGCCGCACCAGCCAGCCAGCCGTCCTACCCAGTCCCCGGTCCATGCAGCAGAACCCACCCCAGCAGTAGACCCGGTCCCAGCACCTGCAACACCCCATCCCATGGTAAGACCCCCATCCCAGCACCTGCAACACCCCAACCCGGTCCATGCAGCCTTCTGTTCAGAGGGCTCCCGAGGTCGATCCCATGGTAAGCTCCAGCTCAGATTCACTATGGGACCCCATCCCAGAGGATGACCTCTTGACTCAGCCCGCCGCCGTTTTTGTAGTGTCGCCAGCCTCCAGTACCGAGTATGAGACCGATTCTTCAGATGAGGAGGCGCACGGGTCTACGGCTGAGTCCAGCTCCGAGGATATCTAGGGCCGCAGGGAGGGCGCGCATTCTTTCGGGTGGTTTCTTATTTTCTGCTTTGAAAACTATTGCTCCATGTTGCTATATTGTGCTGCATATTTTGTGACCCCTGACTTTGTCTTTGCTGCGCTAACTATATGTTTTTCTTTCTTATATTCTTTGTTTTGCTTGCATGCATGTGTGCGCTCTCCGTTGCGCTTGAGCAGGAGTCGTGGGGACACGTCTCTGTTTAAGTGTGGGGGGGAGCGTTACATTTACATTTCACATTTTCGAGCTTTGTAGTGTAGCTTAGTTTAGTTGAAGAAAATAGTAGCAGTGGTGCGCTTGTGTGCGGGTTGCGCACACTTTTTCAGCTTGTAGTGCGCTATTCATTTTGCGTGCGCTGCTATCAACTGTTTTAGTATTCTTTTCGTTTTTTCTGCTCCTGTTAGTTGGGATATACAGGGGATGTGGAGTTGACAGAAACGCTCTAGAGAGGCGGTTAATCGTTTTTGCTTCGAAGGTGAGGTATATGGTCGAGAGCGCTAGTGGAGGCCGGTGCTTCGCGACCTTCGGAGCAATAGAGCGCGCTCAGCCACGCAGATGCCGAAGGCGAATACCCAAGCGTGGTGAGGTGGGAAAACAGACCACCTTTCCTCTGAAAGTCGAGCTATGGAAGGCGGGCGCGGGTGTAAACGCGTGCGCTGACCTGCGCAAATAGACCAAGGAGGGAGAGTGGAGCGTTGTTCCATAGCTGCTATCCGGAGGCCGAGACTGGAACTGTTCTGGGAACACAGGAACCATAGATAAAGCTGTACAAAAAGAAAAACACCAGCAGATGATATGCGCTACAAAAGAATCAGCATGCGCACAAATACGTACCAGCTTGCGCAAAGTTCACAAGAAAATCATCAAGAAGGCTCGGGTTCCCCGAAAGTGCGCGGAAGAATCACGCACCGGAAGAAGCTTGCGCTATTAACCATATACCCGTCCTCGAAGTAAAAGCTGACAATCCGGAGCCTACGAAGAGCTATCTCCAGCCATCCGAAATGATTTTCATCCCAGCTGAGAGGTGACGAATTGCGAAATTGTTATATTAAACTGTTGAAGGCAGATGCGCACAGGTGATAGAGCAGCGCAAGGTGAATAGTAGTGCAGATCGCGCCAGAATGCAAGACTGTGCGCTAGACTCTAGAGAGGTAATTGTGTCCGTGCTTGAGTGCTTGTTCGGGACGAACAAGGGCAAGTGTGGGGGGTTTGATAGAGCCTGTTTATACGTGCTATTTAGATCCTAACACTATGCTTGTTTGCATTATTTTGTGTACAAGATTACTGGTTTCCGGTGTTTTTGTATTCCAGGGCGAAACGAGGGCCTAAGTCGGATACGCGCTAACAGGCAGCGTTTAAGGAACGCAACACACAGCCTGCGGAGCTAGCAGCGCAAACACGATAGGAAGTGGCAGAGTCGACTACGGTGCACAGACCGATTGCGCTAACCAATGTGTGCAGTGCGCCATGCGCATAATATTGGTGTTTCCAAATCTTGACACCATCAGATTTGGAAGTTGCCAAGGCCGTCCTTGGGCCTCATGAGCAGTATATAAAGAGAGGAAGGCTAGGGTTTGAAAGGAGGAACACAGACACACCACAACACACGAGAGAGAGGCAGAATTTAAAAACACACGAGCTACAGTGAGGACCTGCGCTACCCGACTGCGCCAGCCGAGACACTGCAACCTGCACGCACCTGCTTGTTACTGGTTTCTTGGATACTTTAGTTGTTATTTACTATTTCTATGATGTTTACTACTAGCATGTCTAGCTAAATGCTTTGTATCGGTTAGGCATGATTCTATGAGTATTTCCTTTGAGACCAGTGCTTAATGCATAGTTTGTTTGCTTGTATTAATTCTGTGCACACTTTTGACAGCTAGTTGCATGAGTAGGGGAAGCCTTGAACCGCAATCTTACTCTTGTTACTTGTTTGTTATATGTTAAACTAGTTGGTAGCTTGACGGTGATAGATAGGAGTAACGCGCTAGGATAATCAGCTGCTACTGTGACAGGATTCGTAGCTGCTTAGACTAGTTTCAAGAATTAATAGCTCATGAACTTTGATCGGAACATGCGCATATGTTAGGAAGCCTTGATCGGACACTAACTTCAGTAAACCGAACAATAGACGTTTAGAGTCGATGATAAGGAATACATTCATAGAGGATTGTCTGCACCGATACTTTTCATAGTCATAGTACTTAATCTCTACTGCCTGCGCACGTCTAGTGCAATTCCTGCGTTAACTACTGTTTACTCGCACACTTGCGCAACCCAATCACTCACACCCCAATTTTCGTAAGTGTAGGTCACTAGTTAGAGCGAATCTGCTTGCTCCTTGTGGGATCGACCCTGACTTAGCCGCTATACTAAGTGGAGAAGGAAGGATTAATTTGACGCGCACAACGACGCGCGCATCAAATTTTGGCGCCGTTGCCGGGGAGCAACACAGATAAGCTTTAACCAGCTTAAGTTTTCTTTTACAATAGTTAGTTATTTCTGTTTGCTTTATTCTCGTTGTTGTTTCTGACAGCGCGCTATCAACATCAGCCTGTGCAACCTTGAAACAGTTGCGCTGCGCAGATTTTAGTTGCGCACTGACAGACGCGACAGCTTAGTTGTCTTTTAATTTCGTTTTCTTTGAGATTTAGAACAGGTCATGGAGGATAACAGTGTCGTTGGAGACAACTTAGGGGACAGAACCCCAGACAATGCAGGAGCAGATAACCGCGCAGTTCGGTTCAGAGAAGAAGTACAGCGCGAAGTTGAAGCAAGGATGGCCGCTGAAATGTATAATGCGCCACCCGCGCGACAAGTTGCGCGACGCAGAACAGTGCACGAGATGTCAGCTCCAATCACAGTTAACTAGCCATGGTGCATAGTGCTTCCACCAGACAGTCATTTTGAGCTAAGGAGCTCGCTCATTCACCACATGCCCAAGTTCCACGGGATGAACAACGAGAACCCAGTCAAGCATGTGCGAGAATTCCTAGTCATTTGCGAGAACATGAAGGCCGAAGGGGAGAGCGACGAAGCGCTGAAGATGAAGGCGTTCCATTTTCATTGTGTGACACAGCCAGACATTGGCTGATGAGCTTACCAGCAGGATCAATTCACACATGGGAGCAGCTGCAGAAGAAGTTCTTGGACAAATTCTACCCCGCAGCCAAGATCGCGCTACTCAGGAGGGAGCTGGCCGCACCTAGGCAGGGTACAGGAGAGTCACTATCGGAGTATTATGAGCGTTTCAGGGAGCTGGAGGCTAATTGCTACAATCACGGCCTGCCCAAGAATGTGCTGATAGAGAATTTCCTGAACGGATTGCTACCCATGGAGCTGAGATTATTGAATGCATGCGCAGGAGGCGACATTTGCAACATGTACCCAGAGGACGCGTGGCAGCTGATAGAAGACTCTGCTGGACAGGTAAGACATCAGCTAACACTTGAAAATAGTCGTGCTCGTTCTGTGCATCAGGTAGAAACAAGCGCTGAGATAAAGGAAATGAAGGCCATGCTGCAGAAGTTGATGCATGCGCAGGGGGCGCAACAAGCTGCGGCAAAGGTATGCGAATTCTGTACGTCCACTGAGCACAAAACCGATGCATGTCCCACACTTTTCGAGGAATCAGGAGATGTCAATGCTCTAGGAGGATGGGATAATAGAGGGCCGCAGAGGCAGAATCAGCCGCGTTTCGGACTAGCCGCAAATGGGTTCAGATGGAAGGAGGAAAACAATTTCCAGAGGCAGTCCGCGGATCAGCGCGCACCACAGCAGACGCAACAAGCTGCGCCCTACAATCCACATCGCAGCACTGACGCGCCAGCGCAAAACAATCAGCAGCCGAGGCGATCCTTAGAAGTTGTCGTGGGCCAGCTAGCAGACACAGTGCGCAAGAATGATGAGAAGTATGACAAGTGGTTCGAGTCCATTGAAAGCAGCTGTCACAGATCGCTACCACGGTGTATGAGCTGAAAAAGAGCGATGGCAACCTGCCTTCGCAAGTGATCCAGAATCCCAAGGGAGGAGTCAACGCAGTGACACTGAGGACTGGGCGCACGGTAGGAACAGAGCAAACCGCAAAGGCGCCCGCGCAACCAGTTGCGCAAGCTCCTGATCCAGCAGAGCCAGATGCGCAACCAGAGAGGCGCCAGGTATGGCGCAATCAAAAGACAAAGGCATGAATCGTACTAACATACCTGCACCTTTCCCTGTACAGGCACCATCGGCTAGGAAGGAAGCGCTTGATAAGGAGCTCTACGAGTTATTTAGTAAGGTGGAAATAAACATTCCCCTTATTGAAGCAGTTCAGCAGATCCCTAGGTACGCCAAGTTTTTAAAGGAGCTGTGCACAAACAAAAGGAGGAAAGGCGAGTGCCCACAGGTAATGCTAAATGCGCAAGCCTCAGCAATCGTGCAGCATAAGGTACCACCTAAATGCCGGGATCCAGGTACGTTCACCATCCCCTGCACTTTAGGTAAGACCACATTGAGCAACTGCATGATTGATTTAGGCGCGTCTATAAATGTGCTTCCCTATTCCTTGTATGCATCATTGCGCTTTGGACCACTAAAGCCTGCAGGTCTCACCATTCAGCTAGCAGATCGGTCGCGCAAGCAACCGACGCGCATGATCGAGGACGTCCTCGTCCGAGTAGGAGAGCTGGTGTTCCCAACAGATTTCTATGTCCTAGAAATGGAGGGTGAGTCGAGCAAAGGCAGTGCGCAGATCCTAGCAGTGCAGACCATTTCTGATGACAGCGCGCACAAAGATAGACATTTGGAGGGGTACGCTCTTAATGGAGGTTGATGGCGAGGAAATTCATTTTAACATATTGAAAGGGATGCAGCACCCTCATGAGGACGCCATAGTGCACGCGATGGACAGCATAGATGACTTAGTTGCAGATGCGCAATGTGCAGCGCAGCAGAAGAACTTGAGACACTGGCACAGGCAGAGTTGGAGGCACATGAGGATGAGCTGAGCAGTGCTGAACCAACATCCAGACAGATACACGATATAGTTAATGTCTGCACTGCTAATAAAATCTTGCCCTCTATTGAACAGGCACCCAAGGTCGAGCTGAAGCAACTCCTAGAGCACCTTAAATACATATTTTTGGGAAATGAGGACACCCTGCCAGTAATCATAAAGAAAGGATTAGAAGAGGAGCAGGAGGCGCGATTACAGGAAGTGCTGCGCAAGAACCAGCGCGCCATAGGATGGACACTTGCTGACCTGCGCGGAGTGAGCCCGGACCTATGCATGCATAGGATTCTATTGGAAGATGATGCCAAACCATCCAGGGAACCTCAGCGCAGACTGAACCCGAATATGATGGAGGTGGTGCAGAAGGAGATCCTGAAGCTGCTTGACGCAGGAGTCATTTACCCGATCTCGGACAGCAAATGGGTAAGTCCAGTGCACGTTGTGCCGAAGAAAGGAGGAATCACAGTAGAGGAGAATGCGCAGGGCGAGCTAGTTCCCAAGCGCATGCAAACTGGATGGCGAATGTGCATCGACTACAGAAAGCTTAACGCAGTCACGCGCAAGGATCATTTTTCGCTGCCCTTCATGGACCAGATGCTAGATCGATTAACAGGGAAGCCATACTTTTGCTTCCTGGACGGGTATTCAGGGTACAATCAGATACCCAGTGCTGCGGAAGATCAAGAAAAAACCACGTTTATCTGCCCATTCGGTACGTTTGCATTTCGGCGCATGTCATTTGGGCTGTGTAACACGCCAGGTACGTTCCAACGTCTAGTCATGAGCATCTTTTCTGATATGATTGGTATATGGATAGAGGTGTTCATGGATGATTTTACTGTGTACGGAGGTACTTTTGACGCATGCTTAACTCATCTTGATAAGGTCTTAGCGCGCTGCATTTCAAAAAACCTAGTGCTTAATTATGAAAAATGTCATTTTATGGTATCACATGGAGTAGTACTAGGACATATTATCTCGCAGGAGGGGATCAAGGTAGACAAAGCCAAAATAGATCTTATTTCTAATCTGCCTTATTCCACTAACGTGCGCGATGTGAAATCATTCCTTGGGCATGCTGGGTTTTACAGGCGTTTCATAAAAGATTTTTCTAAGATTTGTATACCCCTGTCTAACCTCTTGCAAAAGGATGTATGTTTCGAATTTACTGATGAGTGCAGGGCCGCGTTTGATAAGCTGAAGGAGGCGCTGACAAGAACGCCAGTGATGCGCGCGCCAGACTGGAGCCTGCCGTTTGAACTGATGTGTGACGCAAGTGACTATGCAGTGGGTGCAGTCCTGGGACAGCGCGTGGACAAGAAGCCGCATGCCATCTATTATGCATCGCGCACACAGGACGCTGCGCAGAGGAACTACACCACCACGGAGAAGGAACTTCTGGCAATCGTGTTTGCACTGGAGAAGTTCCGCGCATATGTTTTAGGCGCCAGAGTCATCGTCTACACAGACCACGCAGCAATACGTTACCTGATGTCCAAGAAGGAGACTAAGCCGCGCCTGATGCGCTGGGTGCTCCTACTTCAGGAATTCGACTTGGAAATCAAGGATAAGAAGGGCACGGAGAACACAGTCGCGGACCACCTGAGCAGGATCGTGAAAGAGGAGGAGCCAGGGCGGATCACGGAGACATTCCCTGACGAGCATCTGATGGCGCTGACAGGTAAGGTACCATGGTATGCGCACATTGCGAATTACCTTGTCACAGGTACGTTTCCTTCTCATTTCACTAAAACCCAATGCATGAGATTAAAGCATGAGTCCAGGTATTACATTTGGGATGATCCGTATATGCTCAGAATAGGACCTGATCAGATTTTGAGGCGATGCGTGCCTGACCATGAAATTAACTCTGTTTTGATGTTTTGTCATGCGCACGCATGTGGAGTACACTTTGGTCCAAAGCGCACTAGCAGAAAGATCCTGGATTGCGGATTTTATTGGCCACACTTGTTTAGTGACTCGTATAACCACTGTAGGAATTGTGACAGGTGCCAGCGCACAGGGGGCATATCAGCGCGCAATGAGATGCCGCAGACGCCAATTCTAGTGGATGAAGTATTCGATATTTGGGGAATTGACTTCATGGGCCCATTTCCTCCATCTTCCGGATATGAGTACATATTGGTCGCAGTGGATTATGTCTCCAAATGGGTTGAGGCTAAGGCCACCTGGAAGGATGATGGTAAGACGGTCGCTGACTTTTTGCGCACTAACATTTTTTGCAGGTACGGGGTGCCTAAGGCAGTCATAAGCGACCAGGGGATGCATTTTTGCAATAGGATAGTGGCGCAGGTATTCAAGCATTATGGAGTGCGCCACAGGACGTCCACCGCTTACCACCAATAGACGAATGGCCAGGCTGAGGTCTCCAACAGAGAGATCAAGCGCATCCTGGAGAAAACTGTGAGACCGTCGCGCAAAGACTGGAGCCAGCGCCTTGACGATGCGCTATGGGCATACCGAACCGCACATAAGACACCAATCGGGACTTCACCGTTTCGGTTGGTTTATGGAAAAGCGTGCCACCTGCCAGTGGAGTTGGAACACAAGGCACACTGGGCATTGCGCGTTTGCAACCTGAACCTAGACGAGGCTGGTAAGGAGCGCGCATTTGAGCTAAGCGAATTAGAAGAGCTGCGCCTGGATGCATATGAGGGGCTGCGCGATTACAAGGCGCGCACAAAGGCATTTCACGACAAAAACATCCTCAGACGCACTTTTGAGCCAGGAGACCAGGTACTATTGTTCTCCTCGCGCCTAAAGCTCATGCTTAGGAAGCTACGCAGCAAATGGACGGGACCATACACGGTTACCAAGGTTTTCCCTTACGGAACAATCGAGTTAGAAAACGAGCACCGGCATCGTTTTCAGGTCAATGGGCAGAGAGTGAAAAAGTATTTAGGAGAACCTTGGGATGGCACAGCGCGCGAAGTTGACTTGGCAGAGCCCGAAATAGAAGATGCGCAGGTTGCTGCGCCAGAGTCGCCACCAGATGCACCAGAGAGAGAACTGGGAACTACTGCTCATATTTCTTCTTCCTCTTTACCTAACCTCGTTACTTATGACTTATCACATACTATTAACAATGTTGACTACCCTTCCGATCCTTTGCGTAGGACAAAGAAGAACGCACCACACGCACGAGCGCGGGGTGACTCAGGAGCAAGAGTGGGGGAGGTCGCTGGCACACTTTTACGCAAGTAACGAGATACAGTCGAGCCAACGACGTGAAACAAAGGCACTTGTCGGGAGGTAACCCGACACGCTTTCCTTTTACACGTTTTTTTTAGTTCTAGTGTCTTTTAGCTACTTTAGGACTTGTAGTTTTAGTCGCGCAGCAGTGCACAGATCAGTGCGCAAATTCAGTGCGCAGAATAGCTGCGCCAGACAGGGGGTACAAAAGGCCAGGACTTAGAAAAACTTCAGCATTTTTACAGTCGACCGTTGCAAAGAAGCTCCTATCCTCAGCCTCAGCTCACCGTCCGCTCCCCAGGACAGAGGCAGAGAAGGCGCCTGAGGAGGTATCAGAGGAGCAGCGCATGATGCTCAAAGTCATGCGCGTGCTCGAGTATTTAGCGCCAGAGGGGGCAGACCTGAGCATGAGCCCACCATGAGGGTGGAGATTTGGAGATTCTATCCCCCCTCTCCTCAGTCTGCATACGCCGCCTCCAGGATCCCCCAGCCGCCAGCCAGCCCTCCTACCCAGTCCCCGGTCCATGCAGCAGAACCCACCCCAGCAGTAGACCCGGTCTCAGCACCTGCAGCACCCCCTGCACAGCCTTCTGTTCAGAGGTCCCCCGAGGTCGATCGCATCGTAAGCTCCAGCTCAGATTCACTATGGGACCCCATCCCGGAGGACGACCTCTTGACTCAGCCCGCCGCCGTTTCTGTAGTGCCGCCAGCCTCTAGTACCGAGTATGAGACCGATTCTTCAGATGAGGAGGCGCACGGGTCTGCGGCTGAGTCCAGCTCCGAGGATATCTAGGGCCGCAGGGAGGGCGCGCATTCCTTTCGGGTGGTTTCATATTTTCTGCTTTGAAAACTATTGCTCCATGTTGCTATATTGTGCTGCATATTTTGTGACCCCTGACTTTGTCTTTGCTGCGCTGACTATATGTTTTTCTTTCTTATATTCTTTGTTTTGCTTGCATGCATGTGTGCGCTCTCCGTTGCGCTTGAGCAGGAGTCGTGGGGACACGTCTCTGTTTACGTGTGGGGGGGAGCGTTACATTTACATTTCACGTTTTCGAGCTTTGTAGGGTAGCTTAGTTTAGTTGAAGAAAATAGTAGCAGTGGTGCGCTTGTGTGCGGGTTGCGCACACTTTTTCATCTTGTAGTTCCCTATTCATTTTGCGTGCGCTGCTATCAACTGTTTTAGTATTTTCTGCTCCTATTAGTTGGGATATATAGGGGATGTGGAGTTGACAGAAACGCTCTAGAGAAGCGGTTAGTCGTTTTTGCTTCGAAGGTGAGGTATATGGTCGAGAGCGCTAGTGGAGGCCGGTGCTTCGCGACCTTCGGAGCAATAGAGCGCGCTCAGCCACGAAGATGCCGAAGGTGAATACCCAAGCGTGGCGAGGTGGGAAAATAGACCACCTTTCCTCTGGAAGTCAAACTATGGAAGGCGGGCGCGGGTGTAAACTCGTGCGCTGATCTGCGCAAATAGACCAAGGAGGGAGAGCGGAGCGTTGTTCCATAGGTGCTATCCGGAGGCCGAGACTGCAACCGTTCTGGGAACACAGGAACCATAGATAAAGCTGTACAAAAAGAAAAACACCAGCAGATGATATGCGCTACAAAAGAATCAGCATGCGCACAAATACGTACCAGCTTGCGCAAAGTTCACAAGAAAATCATCAAGAAGGCTCGGGTTCCCCGAAAGTGCGCGGAAGAATCACGCACCGGAAGAAGCTTGCGCTATTAACCATATACCCGTCCTCGAAGTAAAAGCTAACAACCCGGAGCCTATGAAGAGCTATCTCCCAGCCATCCGAAATGATTTTCATCCCAGCTGAGAGGTAACGAATTGCGAAATTGTTATATTAACTGTTGAAGGCAGAAGCGCGCAGGTGATAGAGAAGCGCAAGGTGGATAGTAGTGCAGATCGCGCCAGAATGCAAGACTGTGCGCTAGACTCTAGAGAGGTAATTGTGTCCGTGCTTGAGTGCTTGTTCGGGACGAACAAGGGCAAGTGTGGGGGGTTTGATAGAGCTTGTTTATACGTGCTATTTAGATCCTAACACTATGCTTGTTTCCATTATTTTGTGTACAAGATTACTGGTTTCCGGTGTTTTTGTATTCCAGGGCGAAACGAGGGCCTAAGTCGGATACGCGCTAACAGGCAGCGTTTAAGGAACGCAACACACAGCCTGCGGAGCTAGCAGCGCAAACAGGATAGGAAGTGGCAGAGTCGACTACAGTGCACAGACCGATTGCGCTAACCAATGTGTGCAGTGCGCCATGCGCAGGATATTGGTGTTTCCAAATCTTGACACCTTCAGATTTGGAAGTTGCCAAGGCCGTCCTTGGGCCTCATGAGCAGTATATAAAGAGAGGAAGGCTAGGGTTTGAAAGGAGGAAGGCTAGGGCAACAAGAGGAAGGCTAGGGCAACAAAAGAGGAAAAACAAGAGACCTTCTGAAGACGCATCAGAGATCACCAAGAGGCACTGCGCAGCAGAACTGGAAAACACACGGACGTGTTGCGAGGATTTGCGCCAGACCGACTGTGCCAGCCGAGAAGACAAGCTGCACGCACTGTTTGCTTCTGTTTTCTCAGACACATTAGTCATTATTTACTATTCTATGATGTTTATCAGTAGCATGTCTAGCTAAACTCTTAGTGTTGGTTGGGCATGAATCTATGATGTATTTTCTTTGAGACTTGAGCTTAATGCATAATTTACTTACTTGTATTAATCCTGTGCATACGGAGACAGCCAGTTGCATGAGTAGGGGAAGCCTTGAACCGCAATCTTACTTGTGTTGCTTGCTTGTCATATGTTAAACTAGTTGATAGCTTTACGGTGACAACTAGGAGTAACGAGCTAGGGTGATCAGTTGCTACTTTGAACGGATTCGCAGCTGTTTTAGTCTATGTTCTAAGGATTAATAGCACATGAACTTTGAACGGAACATGCGCACGTGTTAGAAAGCCTTGACCGGACACTAGCCCAAGTAAACCGAAAACTATAGACGTTTAGAGTCGATGATAAGGAATGCACTCATAGAGGATTGTCTGCCCAATGCTTCTCATAATCATAGTATTTAATCTCTACTGCTTGTGCACGTCTAGTGCAAATTTCCTGCGTTACACTAGTTACTGTTCACTTGCGCATCGCGCATTTCAATCACTCACACACTCCCCCATTGTCGTAAGTGTAGGTTGCTAGCTAGAACTGAACTACTTGCTCCCTGTGGAGATCGACCCTTACTTAACCGCTGTACTAATGAAAGAGGAAGGATTATATTTGACGCGCACAACGACGCGCGATCAGTACCCCTCCACATGTCTATCTTTGTGCGCGCTGTCATCAGAAATGGTCTGCCTAGTAGGATCTGCGCACTGCCTTTGCTCGACTCACCCTCCATTTCTAAAACATAGAAATCTGCTGGGAAGACCAGCTCTCCTACTCGGACAAGGACGTCCTCGATCATGCCCGTCGGTTGCTTGCACGACCGATCTGCTAGCTGAATGGTGAGACCTGCGGGCTTTAGTGGTCCAAGGCGCAATGACGCATACAGGGAATAGGGAAGCATATTTATAGATGCGCCTAAGTCAATCATGCAGTTGCTCACTGTGGTCTTACCTAAAGTGCAGGGGACGGTGAACGTACCTTGATCCCGGCATTTAGGTGGTACCTTATGCTGCACGATCGCTGAGGCCTGCGCATTTAGCATTACCTGTGCGCACTAGCCTTTCCTCCTCTTATTTGTGCACAGCTCCTTTAAAAATTTGGCGTACCTAGGGATTTGCCGAACTGCTTCAATAAGGGGAATGTTTATTTCCACCTTACTGAATAACTCATAGAGCTCCTTATCAAGCGCTTCCTTCCTAGCCGATGGCGCCTGTACAGGGAAAGGTGCAGGTATGTTAGTACGATTTATGCCTTTGTCTTTTGATTGCGCCATACCTGGCGCCTCGCCCTGCTGGCTTGTGGCTGGCGCTTCTGGTTGCGCATCTGGCTCTGCTGGATCTGGAGCTTGCGCAACTGGTTGGGCGGGCGCCTTTGCGGTCTGCTCTGTTCCTACCGTGCGCCCAGTCCTCAGTGTCACTGCGTTGACTCCTCCCTTGGGATTCTGGATCACTTGCGAAGGTAGGTTGCCATCGCTCTTTTTCAGCTCATACACCGTGGTAGCAATCTGTGATAGCTGCTTCTCAATGGACTCGAACCTCTTGTCATATTTCTCATCATTCTTGCGCACTGTGTCTGCTAGCTGCCCCACGATATCTTCTAAGGATCGCCTCGGTTGCTGGTTGTTTGGTGCTGGTGCGTCAGTGCGGCGATGCGGTGGATTGTAGGGCGTAGCTTGTTGCGTCTGCTGTGGTGCGCGCTGGTCCGCGGACTGCCTCTGGAAATTGTTTTCCTCCTTCCATCTGAACCCATTTGTGGCTAGTCCAAAACGCGGCTGATTCTGCCTCTGTGGCCCCCTATTATCCCATCCTCCTAGAGCATTGACATCTCCTGATTCATCGAAAAGTGTGGGACATGCGTCTGTTTTATGCTCAATGGATGTGCAGAACTCACACGCCTTTGGCGCAGCTGGTTGCGCTCCCTGCTCATGCATCAACTTCTGCAGCATGGCCTTCATTTCCTTTATCTCAGCGCTTGTTTCTACCTGATGCACAGAACGAGCACGACTATTTTCAAGTGTTAGCTGATGTCTTACCTGTCCAGCAGAGTCTTCTATCAGCTGCCACGCGTCCTCTGGGTACATGTTGCAAATGTCTCCTCCTGCGCATGCATTCAATAATCGCAGCTCCATGGGCAGCAATCTATTCAGGAAATTCTCTATCAGCACATTTTGAGGTAGACCGTGATTGTAACAGTTGGCCTCCAGCTCTCTGAAAGGCTCGTAATACTCCGATAGTGTTTCTCCTGCGCCCTGCCTAAATGCGGCCAGCTCCCTCCTGAGTAGCGCGATCTTTGCTGCGGGATAGAACTTGTCCAAGAACTTCTTCTGCAGCTGCTTCCATGTGTGAATTGATCCTGCTGGTAAGCTCATCAGCCAATGTCTAGCTGTGTCACACAGTGAAAATGGGAACTCTTTCATCTTCAGCGCTTCGTCGCTCTCCCCTTCGGCCTTCATGTTCTCGCAAATGACTAGGAATTCTCGCACATGTTTGACTGGGTTCTCATGGTTCATCCAGTGGAACTTGGGCATGTGATGAATGAGCGAGCTCCTTAGTTCAAAATAACCGTCTGGTGGAAGCACTATGCACCATGGCTGGTTAACCGTGATTGGGGCTGACATCTCGCGCACTGTTCTGCGTCGCGCAACTTGTTGCGCGGGTGGCGCGTTATACACTTCAGCGGCCATCCTTGCTTCAACCTCGCGCTGCACTTCCTCTCTGAACAGGGCTGCGCGGTTATGTGCTCCTGCATTGTCTGGGGTTCTGTCCCCTAAGTTGTCTCCAACGACACTGTTATCCTCCATTACCTGTTCTAAATCTGAAAGAAAACGAAATTAAAAGACAACTAAGCTGTCGCGTCTGTCAGTGCGCAACTAGAATCTGCACAGCGCAACTGTTTCAAGGTTGCGCGGGCTGATGTTGATTGCGCACTATCAGAAACAACAACGAGAATAAAGCAAACAGAAATAAAATAACTAACTATTGTAAAACAAAATTTAAGCTAATTAAAGCTTATCTGTGTCGCTCCCCGGCAATGGCGCCAAAATTTGATTCGCGCGTCGTTGTGCGAGTCAAATTAATTCCTTCCTTCTCCACTTAGTATAGCGGCTAAGTCAGGGTCGATTCCACAGGGAGCAAGTAGATTAGCTTCAACTAGTAACCTGCACTTACGAAAACTGGGGGTGTGAGTGATTGGGTTGCGCAAGTGCGCGAATAACAGTAGTGAACGCAGGAATTGCACTAGACGTGCGCAGGCAGTAGAGATTAAGTCCTATGACTATGAAAAGTATCGGCGCAGACAATCCTCTATGAGTGTATTCCTTATCATCGACTCTAAACGTCTATAGTTTGATTTACTGAAGTTAGTGTCCGGTCAAGGCTTCCTAACTTGTGCGCATGTTCCGGTCAAAGTTCATGAGCTATTAATTCTTAAGACTAGTCTAAGCAGCTACGAATCCTGTCACAGTAGCAACTGATTATCCTAGCGCGTTACTCCTAGTTGTCACCGTCAAGCTATTCAACTAGTTTAACATATAACAAACAAGTAGCAAGAGTAAGATTGCGGTTCAAGGCTTCCCCTACTCATGCAACTAGCTGTCAACCGTGTGCACAGAATTAATACAAGCAAACAAACTATGCATTAAGCACAAGTCTCAAAGGAAATACTCATAGAATCATGCCCAACCGATACAAAGCGTTTAGCTAGACATGCTAGTAGTAAACATCATAGAAACAGTAAATAATATCTAAAGTATCCAAGAAAACAGCAAGGAGCAGGTGCGTGCAGGTTGCAGTGTCTGAGCTGGCGCAGTCGGCTAGCGCAGGTCCTCTCAGTAGGCTCGTGTATTTTTCAGTTCCGCCTCTCTCTCCTGTTTCTCTGTGTGTCGTGGTGTGTCTCTCTCAAACCCTAGCCTTCCTCTCTTTATATACTGCTCATGAGGCCCAAGGACGGCCTTGGCAACTTCCAAATCTGATGGTGTCAAGATTTGGAAACACCAATATCCTGTGCATGGCGCACTGCACACACTAGTTAGCGCAATCGGTCTGCGCACCGTAGTCGACTCTGCCACTTCCTATCCTGATTGCGCTGCTAGCTCCGCAGACTATGTGTTGCGCTCCTTAAACGCTACCTGTTAGCGCGTATCCGACTTAGGTCCTCGTTTCGTCCTGAAATACAAAAACACCGGAAACCAGTAATCTTGTACACAAAATAATGCAAACAAGCATAGGGTTAGGATCTAAATAGTGTATATAAATAGGCTCTATCAGTCCTAAATTCCATGAGCTTCCACGTCATCGAAGTCCTGCTCTCTGTCTTAAAAAAATGGAATGCCTCATTTGCAATTTTCTTTGGGACCAAGGATCCAATAAAAGATTTCATTGGATTCATTACGATCTTGTCTGCAGACCAAAAGAAATGGGCGGACTGGGCATTATAGCTTTAAAAGACAAGATGCTTGCCTTTCATGGAAAATTTGCTTGGGAGTACCTGCGGCAAGAAACTCTTTGGGCTAAATATATTAAATCCAGGTTTGTTATCGGAAAGGCTGGGTGATCGCGCGTCGTTGTGCGTGTCAAATTAATTCCTTCCTCTTCCACTAGTACAGCGGTTAAGTAAGGGCCGATCTCCACAGGGAGCAAGCAGTTCAGTTTTAGCCAGTAACCTACACTTACAAAGATTGGGGGGTGAGTGATTGGTTTGCGCGATGCGCAAGTAACAGTGGTATCGTAACGCAGGAAATTGCACTAGATGTGCGCAGGCAATAGAGATTAAGTACTATGACTTATGAGAAGTATTGGCGTAGACAATCCTCTATGAGTGTATTCCATATCATCGACTCTAAATGTCTATAGCTCGATTTGCTAATGTTAGTATCCGATCAAGGCTTCCTAACATGTGCGCATGTTCCGATCAAAGTTCATGTGCTGATGATGCAAGTATGGCAGGTTTGACAAAACCAACATATGTGAACAAGGAGCTGCTGCAGCTCAAACAAACAAGCAGTAGCAGATACAGCAGGGGATGCTGCAGCAGGTGCTGGTTCAAGTGCTGTATCAACTGTCCGAGTAGCAGTTATGTACTTGGTGAGCTTTGAAGGTATGGCAGTTGTGTTCATTCTCTTAGAAGAATTTGTAAAATGCTGTTGAGCATTTTCCAGCAAAGTTTACTGGTCAGAGAAGGAGATTTGCATTGAAGATATTGATCAAATCTAATCTCCTAGATTTTAGGAGATAATTGATCTTGTGGGTCAATTGCCCAAACCTGGAAATTGCTTAAAGTGGTGTGGGTATTTAAGCAGAAGGTGTTAGGGCTGAAGAGGGTGATCGAAGCTGAGTGATACACGAAAGTAGACACAGATTTCAGAGAAGGAACTTTCTGGGTGCTACGGACGTTGTTCTTCAATCAAACACACACGGGCAGAGCGTTGAGCTCAGAGCTGTGGTGAGCATTGCAGAAGAGAATCAGGTCTTGCAGAGACTGATTTGTGCATTAATCTGGAAGCCAATTCAGAGCTGTGGAGCTTGTTGGTTGATCAAAGACAGCCGCGGAAGAACTGACGGGTGGAAGGCTCGGTGGAGGTTCGTGCGGAAGAACTCACTAGTGACAGGTGGTCACTGAGTGAGGGGGAGTTACTCAGAGTGTGCAGCGCTCTTGGAGTGGTTCGATCGGCTCGGCAGAAGGCCTTGGAGCGACGCGGACATTGTGCTTCAGCTGTGTGTTACAGCTGTTGCTGCAGCAACTCTGCTGAGTAGTGTAGTATAGAATAGGCTAAGTTCTTTGAGAAGATTGTAGCTATTCTAGACTGACATACTGTAGAGGGTGTGCTGACACAAATCAGAGCTTGTTCTGATTGTGTTGTGTGATCCACACGGGGTTAAAGTAGCATAGGTTGCGTGCGTTGTAACCGAGTGTGCTTGGGACCTTTGACTGAGTGGATTGAGGACTGGAGAATAGTCCTCCCCAGACGTAGGCAGTTTGGCCGAACTGGGTGGACAAACCTGTGCCTTTGTTCATTGCTTGCTGTGACAATATTTAAGTGAACAAGAGTGTGCTGCAGCAACTACTTGTTCACAGAATCTGTCGAATTAAGACGCTGTGAAATTTCAATGTGCTATTAATTCTTACACTAGACTAAACAACTACGAATCCGATCAAGGTAGTAATTGCCTAACCTAGCGCGTTACTCCTAGTTGGCACCGTCAGGGTATTCAACTAGTTTAACAGACAACAACAAGCAACAAGAGTAAGATTGCGGTTCAAGGCTTCCCCTACTCATGTAACAAGCTGCCAGTAATGTGCACAGAATTAATATAAGCAAGCAAGCTATGCATTAAGCGCAAGTCTCAAAAGGAAATACTCATAGATTCATGTCCAACCGATACTAAGCGTTTAGCTAGACATGCTAGTGATAAACATCATAGAAATAGTAAATAATAACTAGAGTGTCCAAGAAAACAATAGCAAACAGTGCGTGCAGGTTGCTGTCTTGGCTGGCGCAGTCGGCTGGCGCAAATCCTCTCAACAAGCTCGTGTGTTTTCCAGTCCTGCTGCGCAGTGCCTCCTGAGTCTACGAATTGTGAGTCCTGAGAATCGTCTGTGTGTCTCTGTGTGTGTCTTCTTTATATACTGCTCAGGGGCTCACTCTTGGCAACTTCCAAATCTGGTCGTGTCAGGATTTGGAAACACCAACATTTGCGCCTGGCGCACGGCATCTGCTTAGCGCAATCGGTTAGCGCACCGAGGTCGACTCTGCCAATTTCTTCTGTTTGCGCCGCTAGCTCCGCAGGCTGTGTGATGCGCGTCCTAAAAACTGCCTGTTAGCGCGTATCCGACTTAGGCCCTCGTTTTGCCCTGAAATACAAAAACACTGGAAACCAATAATCTTGTACATAAAATAATGCAAACAAGCACAGGGTTATGATCTAAATAATGCATATAAATAGGCTCTATCAAACCCCCCACACTTGCCCCTTGTTCGTCCTCGAACAAGCACTCAAGCACGGATACTACTACCTCTCTGGAGTCTAGCGCACAGTCTTGCACTCTGGTGCGATCTGCACGACTGAACACCTTGTGCTGCTCTACCACCTCCGCACAACTGCTGTCAACAGTTTAAGTATAGTGATTTCGAAATTCATTACCTCTCAGCTGGGATGAAAATCATTTCGGATGGCTGGGAGATAGCTCTTTATAGGCACCAGGCTGTCAGCTCTTACTCCGAAGATGGGTATATGGTTAACAGCGCAAGCTTCTTCCCGCGCGTGATTCTTCCGCGCACTTCCTGGGAACTCAAGCCTTTTGATGGTTTTCTGTGGATTTTTTGCGCCCGCTGGTACTTGTGCGCACGCTGATTCTTTTGTAGCGCATATCATCTGCTGGTATTTTTTCTTTTGTACAGCTTTGTCTATGATTCCTATCTTTCCCAGAACGGTTCCAGTCTCGGCCTCCGGATAACAGCTATGGAACACCGCCCCGCTCTCCCTCCTTGGTCTGTCTGCGCAGGTCGGCGCACGCATTTACACCCGCGCCCGCCTTCCTTGGCTCAACTTCCAGAGGGAAGGTGGTCTGTTTTCCCACCTCGCCACGCTTTTGGGTATTTGCCTTCGGCATCGTGACTGAGCGAGCTCTCTTGTTCCGAAGGTCGCGAAGCACAGGCCTCCACTCGCGCTCTCGACCATATACCTCTCCTCTGAAGCGCGAGCGACTAACCGCCTCTCAAGAGCGTTTCTGTCAACTCCACATCCCCTGTATATCCCAACTAACAGGAGCAGAAAAACGAAAAAAATATACTAAAAACAGTTGATGGCGCACGGCGCAAAATGGATAGCGCAAACAAGCTGAACAATACGCGCAACCCGCACTCAAGCGCACTACTGCTACTGTTTCCTTCAATAAAACTAAGCTACACTAAAAATGCTAAAAAAAACGTAAAATGTAAGTGTAACGCTCCCCCCCACACTTAAACCGAGACGTTTCCCCACGACTCAAGCTCAAGCGCACGGAGAGCGCGCATATGCATGCAAGCAAAATAAAGAACAATATAAAGAAAAACGTGTAAAAGGAAAGCGTGTCGGGTTACCTCCCGACAAGTGCCTTTGTTTAACGTCGTTGGCTCGACGGTATCTCGTTACGTGCCCAAATGTGTGCCAGGGACCTCCCCCACTCTTGCTCCTGAGTGATCCTGCGCTTGTGCATGTGTGGTGTTCTTCTTCGTCCTGCGCAAAGGTTCGGGCAGGTGGTCAACATGGATAATATGTGAGAAGTCTGCAGTAACGAGGGTAGATGAAGAGGAAGAAGAAATGTGAGCAATAGTTTCCAGTTCTCCCTCTGGTGCATCTGGTGGTGCCTCAGGCGCAGCAGCTGGTGCATCTGCTATCTCAGGTTCTGCCCACTCAATGTCGCGCACTGTGTCGTCCCAAGGTTCTCCTAGATACCGTTTGACTCTCTGCCTATTGACCTGAAAACAATGCCGGTGCTCATTTTCTAACTCGATTGTTCCATAGGGGAAAACCTTGATGACTGTGTACGGTCCAGTCCATTTGCTGCGCAGCTTTCCAGGCATGAGCTTCAGGCATGATGAGAATAATAATACCTGGTCTCCTGGCTCCTCATAGGCATCCAGGTGCAGCTCTTCTAATTCACTCAGCTCAAACACGCGCTCCTTTCCAGCCTCATCTAAGTTCAGGTTGCAAATGCGTAAGGCCCAGTATGCTTTATGCTCTAACTCCACTGGCAGGTGGCAGGCTTTTCCGTAGACCAACCGAAACGGTGAAGTCCCGATTAGTGTCTTATGCGCAGTGCGGTATGCCCACAGCGCATCGTCCAGGCGCTGGCTCCAATCCTTGCGCGATGGTCTCACAGTCTTCTCCAGGATGCGTTTGATTTCTCTGTTAGAGACCTCGGCCTGTCCATTTGTCTGAGGATGATAAGCAGTGGACGTCTTGTGGCGCACCCCATAATGCTTGAAAACTTGCGCCACGATCCTGTTGCAAAAGTGCGTCCCCTGGTCGCTGATGATTGCCTTAGGCACCCCGTACCTGCAAAAGATGTTAGTTTTCAGAAATTCAGCGACCGTCTTACAATCATCCTTCCGTGTGGCCTTAGCTTCGACCCATTTGGAGACATAGTCCACCGCGACCAATATGTACTCGAATCCTACAGACGGGGGACAAGGCCCCATGAAGTCAATTCCCCATATGTCAAACACTTCATCCACTAGAATTGGCGTCTGCGGCATCTCGTTGCGCGCTGATATGCCTCCTGTGCGCTGGCACCTGTCACAATTCCTGCAATAGTCATATGCGTCTCTAAACATGTGCGGCCAATAAAATCCGCAGTCCAGGGCCTTCCTGCTGTTGCGCTTGGGACCAAAGTGTCCTCCACATGCGTGCGCATGACAAAACATCAAAACAGAGTTAAATTCATGGTCAGGCACGCAGCGCCTCAATATCTGATCTGGTCCTATTCTAAGCATATAAGGATCATCCCAAATATAATGCTTGGACTCATGTTTTAATCTCATGCACTGGGTTTTATTGAAGTGCGGAGGAAACGTACCTGTGACCAGGTAATTCGCAATGTGCGCATACCATGGTACCTTACCTGTCAGCGCCATCAGATGCTCGTCAGGAAATGTCTAAGTGATCTGCCCTGGCTCCTGCTCCTTCACGATTCTGCTCAGGTGATCCGCAACTGTGTTCTCTGTGCCCTTCTTATCCTTGATCTCCAGGTCGAATTCCTGCAGTAGGAGCACCCAGCGCATCAGGCGCGGCTTAGTTTCTTTCTTGGACATTAGGTACCGGATGGCTGCGTGGTCTGTGTATATGATGACCCTGGCGCCTAGAACATATGCAAGGAACTTCTCTTGCGCAAACACAATTGCCAGAAGCTCCTTCTCCGTGGTGGTGTAGTTCCTCTGCGCAGCGTCCAGTGTGCGCGATGCATAATAGATGGCGTGTGGTTTCTTGTCCACTCGCTTCCCCAGGACTGCACCTACTGCATAATCGCTTGCGTCGCACATCAGTTCAAATGGCAGGTTCCAGTCTGGTGCGCGCATCACTGGCGCACTGGTCAGCGCGTCCTTCAGCTTATCGAACGCGGTCCTGCACTCATCAGTAAAATCGAAACACACATCCTTTTGCAAGAGGTTAGACAGGGGAATACAGATTTTAGAGAAGTCTTTTATAAAACGCCTGTAAAATCCGGCGTGCCCTAAGAATGACTTCACATCGCGCACACTAGTGGCATAAGGTAGATTAGAAATCAGGTCTATCTTAGCTTTGTCTACCTTGATCCCCTCCTCTGAGATAATGTGTCCTAGCACTACACCATGCGTTACCATGAAATGGCATTTTTCATAATTAAGCACTAGGTTCTTAGAAATACAGCGCGCTAAGACCTTATCTAGATGAGTTAAACACGCATCAAAGGTACCTCCATATACAGTAAAATCATCCATGAACACTTCTATGCATATACCAATCATATCAGAGAAAATGCTCATGACAAGTCGTTGGAACGTACCTGGTGCGTTGCACAGCCCAAATGACATGCGCCGAAACGCAAATGTACCGAACGGGCAGGTGAACATGGTCTTCTCCTAATCCTCCGCAGCTATGGGTATCTGATTGTACCCTGAATATCCGTCCAAGAAACAAAAATAGGGCTTACCTGCTAATCTGTCCAGCATCTGATCCATAAAGGGTAGCGGGAAATGGTCCTTGCGCGTTACTGCGTTAAGCTTCCTGTAGTCGATGCACATGCGCCATCCAGTCTGTATGCGCTTGGGAACTAGCTCGCCCTGCGCATTCTCTTCCACTGTGATTCCTCCCTTCTTAGGCACAACGTGCACTGGACTGACCCATTTGCTGTCCGAGATGGGGTAAATGACTCCTGCGTCAAGCAACTTTAGAATTTCCTTCTGCACTACCTCCATCATATTTGGGTTCAATCTGCGCTGAGCCTCTCTGGATGGTTTGGCACCATCTTCTAACAGAATTCTATGCATGCATACGTCTGGGCTCACTCCACGCAGATCTGCCAGTGTCCATCCTATAGCGCGTTGGTTCCTGCGCAGCACCTGTTGTAAACGCACTTCCTGCTCCTCTTCTAATCCTTTCTTTATGATCACTGGCAGGGTGTCCTCATTTCCCAAGAAAATGTATTTGAGGTGCTCTCACAATTGCTTCAGCTCGACCTTGGGTGCCTGTTCAATAGAGGGCAAGATTTTATTGGTAGTGCAAATATGAACTAAATCGTGTACCTGTCTGAGTTCTGGTTCAGCACTGCTCAGCTCCTCGTCCTGCTCCTCCAACTCTGTCTGCGCCAGTGGCTCTGGTCCTGTTGTTGCGCTTGCGCATTGCGCATCTGTGACTAAATCATCTAAGCTGTCCATTGCGTGCACTGTGGCGTCCTCATCAGGATGCTGCATCCCCTTGAATATATTGAAATGGATCTCTTCGCCATCAACCTCCATGGAAAGCGTGCCCCTCCACACGTCTATCTTTGTGCGCGCGGTCATCAGAAAAGGTCTACCCAGTAGGATCTGCGCACTGCTGGTGCTTGATTCACCCTCCACTTCCAGCACATAAAAATCTGCTGGAAACACCAGCTCTCCTACTCGCACAAGAACATCCTCGATCATGCCTTCAGGTTGTTTGCAAGACCGATCTGCTAGCTGAATAGTGAGACCTGCAGGCTTTAGTGGTCCAAGGCGCAATGTCGTATATAGGGAATAAGGTAACAAATTGATGGATGCGCCTAAATCAATCATGCAGTTGCTCACTGTGGTCTTACCTAAAGTGCAAGGGATAGTGAACGTACCTGGGTCTCGGCACTTAGGTGGTACCTTATGTTGCACGATCGCTGAGGCCTGCGCATTGAGCATTACCTGTGAGCATTCGCTTTTCCTCCTCTTGTTTGTGCACAGCTCCTTTAAAAACTTGGCGTACCTGGGAATCTGCCGAACTGCTTCGATAAGGGGAATGTTGATTTCCACATTGCTGAATAACTCGTATAGTTCCTTGTCCTGCGCTTCCTTTCTAGCAGATGGTGCCTGCACAGGAAAAGGTGCAGGTATATTAGTACGATTCGTGCCCTTGTCTTTTAATTGCATTATACCTGGCGCTTCGCCCTGCTGGCTTGTGACTGGCACTTCTGGTTGCGCGTCTTGCTCTGGTTGCGCATTCTGTTCTGCTGGATCCGGGACTTGCGTAGCTGGTTGCGCGAGCGCCTTCGAGGTCTGCTCTACTCCTATTGTGCGCCCAGTCCTCAGTGTTACTGCATTGACTCCTCCTTTGGGGTTCTGAATCACTTGCGAAGGCAGGTTGCCATCGCTCTTTTTCAGCTCATACACCGTGGTGGCGATCTGTGATAGCTGATTTTCAATGGACTCGAACCTCTTGTCATACTTCTCATCATTCTTGCGCACTGTGTCTGCTAGCTGCCATCGCCTCGGTTGCTGGTTGTTATGCGCTGGTGCGTCAGTGCGGCGATGCGGTGGATTATAGGGCGCAGCTTGTTGCGTCTGCTGTGGCGCGCGCTGATCTGTGGACTGCCTCTGGAAATTGTTCTCCTCCTTCCATCTGAATCCATTTGCTGCCAGTCCAAAGCGCGGCTGATTCTGCCTCTGTGGTCCTCTGTTATCCCATCCTCCAAGAGCATTGACATCTCCAGATTCCTCGAAAAGTGTGGGACACTCATCAGTTTTGTGCTCAGTGGACCTGCATAATTCACATACCTTTGGCGCAACTGGTTGTGCGCTTTGCGCACTCATCAACTTCTGCAGCATGGCCTTCATTTCCTTGATCTCAGCGCTTGTTTCTACCTGATGCACAGAACGCGTACGACTATTTTCAAGTGTTAGCTGATGTCTTACCTGACCAGCAGAGTCTTCTATCAGCTGCCACGCGTCTTCTGAATACATGTTGCAAATGTCGCCTCCTGCGCATGCGTTCAATAACCTCAGCTCCATGGGTAGCAATCCATTCAGGAAGTTCTCTATCAGCACATTCTGGGGTAGGCCATGATTGTAGCAGTTGGCCTCTAGCTCCCTGAAACGCTCGTAATATTCTGACAGTGACTCTCCTGCGCTCTGCCTCGGCGCGGCCAGTTCTCTCCTGAGTAGCGCAATCTTTGCTGCTGGATAGAATTTGTCCAGGAACTTCTTTTGCAGCTGCTCCCATGTGTGAATTGATCCTACGGGTAAATTCATCAACCAATGTCTGGCTGTGTCACACAGTGAAAATGGGAATGCCTTCATCTTCAGCGCCTCATCGCTCTCCCCTTCGGTCTTCATGTTCTCGCATATGACTAGGAACTCTCGCACATGCTTGACTGGATTTTCATTGTTCATCCCGTGGAACTTGGGCATGTGATGAATGAGCGAGCTTCTTAGTTCAAAATGACCGCCTGGCTGGTTAACTGTGAGTGGGGCTGACATCTCGCGCACTGTTCTGCGTTGCGCGGCCTGTTGCACGGGGGGCGCATGATACACTTCAGCGGCCCTCCTTGCTTCAACCTCGCGCTGCACTTCCTCTCTAAACAGGGCTGCGCGGTTGTGTGCTCTTGCTTCCTCTGGGGTTCTGTCCCCTAAGTTGTCCCCAATGACACTGTTATCCTCCATGACCTGTTCTAAATCTCAAAGGAAACGAAATTAAAAGATAACTAATGCTGCTGCGTCTATTAGTGCGCAACTAGAATCTGCGCAGCGCAACTGTTTCAAGGTTGCGCAGGCTGATGGTGATTGCGCGCTGTCAGAAACAACAACGAGAAAACAAAACAAACTGAAAATAACTAGTTACTAATAAGAAAAAAAACGTAAACTAGCTATAACTTAGCTGTGTTGCTCCCCGGCAACGGCGCCAAAATTTGATCGCGCGTCGTTGTGCGCGTCAAATTAATTCCTTGCTCTTCCACTAGTACAGCGGTTAAGTAAGGGTCGATCTCCACAGGGAGCAAGCAGTTTAGTTTTAGCCAGTAACCTACACTTACGAAGATTGGGGGGTGAGTGATCGGGGTTGCGCGATGCGCAAGTAAATAGTGGTATCGTAACGCAGGAAATTGCACTAGACGTGCGCAGACAATAGAGATTAAATACTATGACTTATGAGAAGTATCGGCGCAGACAATCCTCTATGAGTGTATTCCTAATCATCGACTCTAAATGTCTATAGCTCGATTTGCTAATGTTAGTGTCCGATCAAGGCTACCTAACATGTGCGCATGTTCCGATCAAAGTTCATGTGCTATTAATTCTTACACTAGACTAAACAACTACGAATCCGATCAAGGTAGTAATTGCCTAACCTAGCGCGTTACTCCTAGTTGGCACCGTCAGGTTATTCAACTAGTTTAACAGACAACAACAAGCAACAAGAGTAAGATTGCGGTTCAAGGCTTCCCCTACTCATGTAACAAGCTGCCAGTAATGTGCACAGAATTAATATAAGCAAGCAAGCTATCCATTAAGCGCAAGTCTCAAAAGGAAATACTCGTAGATTCATGTCCAACCGATACTAAGCGTTTAGCTAGACATGCTAGCGATAAACATCATAGAAATAGTAAATAATAACTAGAGTGTCCAAGAAAACAATAGCAAACAGTGCGTGCAGGTTGTTGTCTTGGCTGGCGCAGTCGGCTGGCGCAAATCCTCTCAACAAGCTCGTGTGTTTTCCAGTCCTGCTGCGCAGTGCCTTCTGAGTCTACGAATTGTGAGTCCTGAGAATCGTCTGTGTGTCTCTGTGTGTGTCTTCTTTATATACTGCTCAGGGGCTCACTCTTGGCAACTTCCAAATCTGGTAGTGTCAGGATTTGGAAACACCAACATCTGCGCCTGGCGCACGGCATCTGCTTAGCGCAATCGGTTAGCGCACCGAGGTCGACTCTGCCAATTTCTTCTGTTTGCGCCGCTAGCTCCGCAGGCTGTGTGATGCGCGTCCTAAACGCTGCCTATTAGCGCGTATCCGACTTAGGCCCTCGTTTTGCCCTGAAATACAAAAACACTGGAAACCAGTAATCTTGTACATAAAATAATGCAAACAAGCACAGGGTTATGATCTAAATAATGCGTATAAATAGGCTCTATCACTGGGTCTGCGGTTTGGAATTCCATTAATCATCTTGTTTCCTATTTTAGAAATCACTCCCTATGGGATATTAGCAGAGGTGATATGAATATTTTGAGATTCTGCTGGCACTTTGAAATTCCTTGCTCATTAAATTTTCAACGTAAAACAGTGCGTGAGGTTTTTGACTGCCCTGCCCAGCGCTTTGAGATCCTCTCTTCATTGCCAAATCATGCTTATGAGTTCTACAAGAATGCTTCTTGGGGAAATAGGCAGGATTGGCTTGGTTGGACCGAGCACTCTTCTGGGATTTTTCTGTTAAGTCCTTCTTGGATTCTTACAGCAAAAAGCATCCTTCCCTTTCTTGGGCGAAATCTATTTGGCAACAATGGTTACCTCCAAAGATATCCCTTTTTATGTGGCGGATGTTCTTACGTGGCCTTCCTATTGATAGCAATATTCGGCGTATTGAAATCCCCATTACTTCCATATGCTCTTATTGCTTAATGAATGAGGAAAGTCTTAATCATCTCTTCTTTCAAGGGACCTGGGCAAAAGAGGGCTGGTCCTTGCTTAGCATGCTTTCTCTTGCGGCAGACCTCTTTCCCTATTATCCTTCCACCGTCACTGGATATGCTCCTTCCAGCAGAGAAACTTCTGGCATTGCCTAAAGCTAGGTCTTGCTTTCTGTACTTTATTGGAGATTTGGAACTCTAGAAATGTTGCGAGGCATGGTAAACCTCAGAGGATCATCTCTCATTGTATCAAGGATTGGGCTCATATCTTACTTGGTTTAATCCCTAGAACTACAGATAACCCTCAGGTTACTAATATTGCGGAATTTTTCGGTGCTCAAAAACCTTTCAAGCTGTGGATGCATATGGCATGCTTGCACAAAACTGTACAAGAAGTTGTCCAGGAGCCAAAGCTGAACAACCTCGTGTGACGATCCTCTCAAATACGAGATCACAAAATCCGTGACTAAATCCGAAGATATGGGCTTAAAGATAATGTTGATTCTTAAAGATAATATTGGAAAGATATCAAGTAACAACAGGATTGCAACAAATATTCAAAGGAGTCAACAAACAAATCTCAGAAGATAAGGATATTTAAAGGAATAAATCTCAACAAATTGGCTAGATTTGTGGGGTGCATCTCAGTATATATACAAGCAACACACAGCCTATGAAGGCATGCTTTGAGGAGAAAGTCGTGAGCTGGTATTGAGAGATTACAAAAGCATTAAGGACAGCCTGGATAGCATCCAATCTTGTGCTATCAACAACACTAGATGGAGGAGAGTCTATTCGGGAGAAAGACACAAAAAGTGGGTAAAGACGGGAGGTCTCACATTCAGGGGGAGCCTGATTGCCAATCGCTATTAGATGAGTAGAGGTTAGAATAGAGAGGGAGTCTACTGTTTTGTAACGTCCTTGTACTCGATCTTGATATAGTGAATTGGTTCCCACGGGCCTGGGATAAGCCCCTCAGGCGTAGGCTAGTTACAGCCGAACTGGGTTATCACTCTTGTGTTTATAGCAGTAGTTTACTTTCTGTCAGTTTATTCTACTGAGTTACTTGTTCAACGAAGACGTCCTACCAACAAGTTGGACAAGTTCTTGCCATCCAGCCTTCAGCATTTTCAACTGGTATCAGAACGGCGTGCTCAACAAAGAGAGTAAAAGATCTTGGTATAAAGGCTGAAGGAAGATGTGTATGAAGGAAGAGCAGAATTGTTTCAATCGATCCAAAAAGATTCAATGCATAGAATGCGAAGGATACGAACACATTCAGGCAAAGTGTGCAAATACTCGCAAAATGAACAACAAGTCCTTGACAGCTACATGGAGTGATGGAGATTCTGAAGAGGATGTGCCTGAGGAGAACAACAACAATATTGTGGCTCTAACCTATGCAATTTCAAAAATCTGTACCAACAGTTGTTCAAGTGAAGAGTCGGACATTGAAAACAGTGAAGATGATGAACCCAGCAAAGAATGTATCAACAATAAGTTTCTCTAATGCACACAAAATGGATGGAGGTGGTGAATATCAACTCAAAGTTAAACGCCACAATCGCAAACATGAAGGAAGAGAAGAGCAAGCTCTTGAAGCAAGTCAACGCACTAGACAATAAGAAGGCTAAGTACCTTGGAACCATCAGCCAACTACAACTGAAAATAAAGAAGAGCAGCAGTGACCATACCGAAGTCAAGGAGGAATTGAATTCTCTCAAGAAACGTCCAAGGATGCTAAATTTTGATTCAATTAAACTTGATTTTATTTTATCTATGTAGAGATCGACCAAACACGTAAGTGGTATTGGATTTACTGGCAAAGACCGACGGAGCAAAATGATGTTTATCAAAGATTCTAGTGCTGTAACCCCAGAGCTACATGAACAAAAGTTGAAGACAAAATATTGGAAATATACAAGGGTTTGCTACCACTACCAGAGATTGGGACATATCAGAATAAACTGCTACATCTGAAGAATTGACTCAAGCAAGAGGCACGACAGCAAGTGGATTTAGAGAGAAAAGGAGAAGAAGAAGTCTCAGAAACCAACAGAGGAAGAGACTCATATTGTACAAGAAACTGTTCAGACAAAAGATCCAGTTCAGATGGAAGAAATTATCGAGGAGGAAGAACAGCCGGAAGAAGGCACAACCCAGAGCCAAGCTCTCAATCAACAAGTAGAATTCAGATGAATCATCTGATCACCAACATCATGCGAGATCCAGCAGAAGACCGACGAACACGAGGTAATCCCATAATCAATTGTTGAGACAGGATCAACCTCACAGGAGTTGGTGGAAAATTTGTGGGAAAAATGAAGAGCGAATTTCAAATG